>QYTT01091350.1:43725-55825 GCA_006980735.1 Dasypogon diadema
TGCCCGCATTCTGCAAATAGTTACGGAAATAAAACATGAGTATTCTATAATACTCAATGAGTGTTTATACGATTTACACTCGAGGCAACAAATGCCTCCCACACTCAAACTTTAGAACGGACCTACGTTCTAGGCAACATATGCCCCACCTTCATTACAGAACGGACAAACGTTCTAGGCAACAAATGACCCAAACACTCCGTAGTTCCCTGGTGAGGGAGGTCACTTAGATTCTCCACTAGCAACATATGCATCACTTAATCATCGACCAAATAATAACAAAAAGACTTATCAGCTCCTAACACAGACAGTAGTGAACACTTTTTCTCGACTTTGTGCCTAACGGTGCCTCACTCCGAGAACTGTGAGACTGTGCTGTGCTGTGTGATTGCTTGCAGCACAGAATGAGAAAGGTGGATGCTATCCGTCTAGCCGTCACTGGGCAGAAAGCCGAGAAAAAACCATTCACTGCCTGTGTTAGGAGCTGACAAGTCTGTAATCACTTCTAGGATTACATTTTTTTTTTATATAGAGTGTACAGTTTGGAGGAAACTAGTTACTTTGATGACAGCAATATTCGAAGAGTCTAGGGGAAATATAAAGAGCAAAAATCTTCAACGAAGCATCGTCTGGTCTAAGTTTAGAAATTTCTTATGTTTGAATTCATCGAAAAGTCTGTACACTTTTTAATAGGAAATGCTTATAACTGATTTTGAGTACTTTGGAATGGTAGCAGATAGAACGTTAATAAATAGATCTTTGACCCATATTCATTCATAGTCATTTTTTGGACTGTTAACCATGCCTTGGACATTACGCCACAATTTTTGTGAGCTCCATAAAACTTATATTTCACATGGTATACATAAAATTAAAAAAAAAAAAGTAATTGTGCACCTGTTTGAATAATTTTACATAAATAAAAAGTTATATTCCCTTTAACTTGAAAAAATGCAACAGATAGATATTTTACTTTTTCACAATATCTCCTGAAAAAGTAAAATAAAATCATAAATTTGAGAAATAATCTATAACACATGCAAAATTATTCCTTAACAAAACCTAAATGGCACTAAATTTTTGTTTGTACATATTCTTCCTCTGCTAAACATTTGTGTAGGAAGTCTAAAAAAAACAAAATATATAATTTTTAGCTTCTAAAAAAGTGCTAAAAAGTTATAATATATAAAGTAGAGAAATAAATGGCTGTAAAACAATCTGTTAAAATGGATACTAGTTATTAAAAATGGTATGTATTACCTACAACAACAGAAAAGCAAAACTTTCATAAAATTAAACATATAATTAATTGCCTCACATTTTTCTTATTAATCTTCATTTTCACTTGACCTTATAATTGAATGAAAAACAAAATATCTTAATTTCACAGATGTTGGTATTAACAAACGATGTTTAAGGATTTTACATTTTTATTTTGTTAAGGTTAAGAGCAAATATGTGTCCTCTAAGTTTTCCATAGGTATTAAAAAAAAGGGTAAAAATTATAATAATAATAATAAAAGAAAAGGAAAGAAATTTCCAGAGTGGAAGATAAATACATTTTTTTGGCCTAGACTATCGTTTTATTAAGTTACAGTTACGTACAAAAATAAACGTTTAATTTTTCTTGATTAAAAAAAAACAACAGAGTTATCAAGTCATACAAATTTTATTAGTTTGCAGCACAAATTATAAAAAATTATTGCTTTGTTAAAATTTTACCAGTATTTAAAAAAAAGGTGCTCCAGTTTTATTTATTTTTGCACAATGTATAGACTTACTTACTTACTTACCATAATGTGCTTTTCAATCTATAAATGTGAATTAATACCAGACTTGTTTGATATTAGATCAATAACTTTTTTTTTTCTAACCAGATAGCTTATTATAATTTTATTTTGAAGCCAAGCTCTTTTTTCCACTTTTCCACTAGGCTATTTCTACATAATACAACTTTGGCAAAATATTTAAAAATTGTGATAATCTATGTTTGTACTGTTTGCAATGTGTATTAGTAATATTATTGTTCCATCGATATATAAGTAATATTTTTGTATTTAAACAAAAAAGTGGAATAACCTTAGACAAAATTTATGCTTTATTGGTATCTTAAATAATTTTTATTTTGATAGTATTTCTGGTTGGTTTGTCATTTAGTTTTTTTCTTACTTTTTTTAATTGATTTTTACATTACTGTAATAAATATTTCCATATAGCGAATGATTGACAGTAATAATAAGTCCTAAAACGTTATTTTAAAAAAATGACAATTTATCAGTCAGAAAAAGGTTACTTGATCCATCTATTTTGTTATTGAAAGCTTCAAATTGTATGGGGATTTCGATCCAGTTGATAATTTGCCTGCCTCTAATTCTTTTGTGGAACAGGAGTTTAGCAGGAGTGTTAATCATTTGTAATGATTTTGTTGGATATTTGTGGGGAATTCTGGTGCAAATAAGAAATACGAGTTCAACTCGCAGTCAGCTGTCATACTTTGGTGAATATAAAGCCTAAGAGGTGTCTCTTTTAGACCAACAAGGTCTAATAATATTTTCTAGAAATTTTTAGACAGATTTCCGTTTGTTACCAATCTTCCCCATAGTATTCACAAATTTATTAAAATATCCTTTTATTTTTGGATAATTCGTTATTTTCTACATGAAGGGTCACAAAAAGTGTGCTCATCTAACTGAATACTAACTAGCATTAATTTCACTTTTTCTCATTATTAATAATTTAATATAAAGTACAACTTGCGATAAATTGCCCTTTCTGGTAACGAAAACATCTGAAATCTGTTTAGGTAAGTTTTGTTAGCTCATGGGATAAGGTTTTTGAAAGTCTTTTATAACGATGGTTTTGGTATTATCGTTTCTCGAAAGTTAACAACCATACTGCATGTGCTTATGACTTTGCTATAGAAGACACTCAACAATTCAATCCACAATATATTGGATTTATTTAAAATCCTAGTATGAATCATATTACGAAGGCTAGAACGGGATGCTTGCAGAATTCTAGATTGTGGATTTTTTGTTCTTTTCGCCTAAATGGCAGCTGAAAATCCAAAGTTCTGCTCTACGCAGCAAAAAGTCGTTAACCCACATACTCTGCTTTTTTTCTGATTTTTGTTTGTTTGTTTTAAAGTTATTCCGATATCAGAAATAAGAGATAAAAGTTTAACCTGTTCTAAAAGTGTATTATGGCCCAGACCCAGTAAAAAAATCAATTAAAACTGTTAACAATTCCAGTGAACCCCTATCACAATTGTTACAAAAAACAAAAATTCATCAGAAAATTTTCCTCAATGTAACTGACTCTCTAAAGTTTAATTTATTTTGAATAATAGCTTTGTGGGACAGTGCTAACAATTAATTTTGACGCCTTCCATTCGTCTTTGTCAAGATTAATTTAATTTAATTGTGCTGCTACTTTAACAGAAATGATTTTTTTTGTTCAAAGTAGATAACATTGTAGAGAGAAGTGTATTAAGGGGGAACACCACTGTGACGATCCCGAAAAAGGCCCTCTTTTACAATTTTTGTTTTTATAACTTAGTGAACTATTTAAGGACTGGAGGAAAGATATATTATCAAGGATATCTTGAACTTTATTTGTGCAAATTTTTACCAAAAAAATAATTAAAATTAAGACGGATAAGTATAGGAATGTGCCGATCCGTAAAAAATTCCTCTCCCAACGGTTGTCGATACCTCCGGTGTGGTTCAACTGAAAAAATAAAGTGATATATTTTCTTAATCTACATGAATATAGTTAACGTTAAGCGTAACCATTTTTGTTTTAATTACTTTTTCACACAATGGCGGCATGTTAAAGAAAAACTTCAATTTTTCAAAAAAATTTTCTTCATTCAAGGGGCTGTAAAAATAGTAGTTTTCAAAATAATAAAAAAGGCTACGCTTAACGTTAGCCACTACGATTACCAAAATTTTAAATAAAAAATTTTTACGATCGGATTATTAGTGTTTGAGCTTTCGTTAACACGAGTTCGGAAAAAGTCGTTTTGAGAAAAACGCGATTGAAAGTTTAACTACGTGTTTTGTTTTTAAAATGCCGGAGAGAACTAAGTGCCGAATATTACTTTTTATTATTATGAACATTAAATTTTTAACGTTAGAAGGTCTTAGCAGATCTTAGCAGGCTTTATGTTGTATATGAGTCAACAAAAACAGAGGCGACAGGAATTACTCCGAACAAAGCAAGTATACCAAAATACCTCACATCCCAAGTATCCTCTCTTACAATTTGAAATTTAGCTTGGATCAATTACGGATGATTTTTGCGTTCTCTTCGTTGATCTGATAAGAAAGTAATGGAGAATATCTGTGGGTTTGGTAATAGTAATAGATTTTGACTTAATTGCAGATATGTCAGATACATTGAAAACCACACCAGAATTATTATGTTTTAAACGAAAACGTCTTTAAATTTTACTTAATACGAATACAAACGAAAATTTTATTATTACGATCTGAACAATTTAATTTAATTTGTTTTTTTTATTTTTAACAATCCTAAGTCACAGAAATTAGATAAAGTATTTTCCTTGCCAACTTTTATGATTATATTTTAATTTTAACATTTATGCATAAAAATATTCGTGTGATTTGTCTTACGATGAAAAGTATTTGAGAAAATTTATAACCATTCAAAAATATTGATGAAAATTGAATATATTCCTTACTTTAGAGAAAAGAGTTTGGCTATTTGTGTATAATTATGTATGTAAAAGCATTTTGCTTCAATTATTGTATATATAAACAGATTAATTTTATGATTTGAAAACTCACTGGCTGGCTGTTACAGTGCAGTGTTGCATAAAACACTAAAAACGCATATTACTAACACCATTAAATATTTAATAGATTATTAAAATAGGTAAAAATTAGAAGCGCAAATGATACAAATTGGATACATTATTTTATATATATATTATAAAAGAAAGAAAACATATATATATCTATATATGTCGTAATTTTTTACTCTCTGAAAAGATTAAAAATTTCTTTTGCATAATTGAAAATTATTTTAATTAAACATCGCTTGTTTTGCCAACTTTCTTAATCAGAATCTCTTGATGCCACCATATTATTATATATATTTCACTAAAATACTTTTATATTTAATAATTCATTGGATTTTATTTATTTCACGTTAATTTCATTCAAAAAAAAAAGTAGATCTGAATTTAATTTCTCTCATTTTTTCTTTAATATGTATTATAAAAGCAGAAATAGTTGATAAAAATTAATAATAGTTCTTTTTTTTTGTTCATAGTGAGATATCATTCTAACGCATTTCTTTTTTCTTTTTAATTTTATCTATGCAGACACATCCCGGAAGAACTGAAATATGGGCGGCGATAGCAAAGCCGATCGCGTCAAAAAGAAAAGAAAAAATTGTGTAATGCTCCTCCTTCCAACTTGCAAGAGTTAATGAATTTTCAATAATCACAGAAATTATCTTTCTTCAGTCAGAATAATAATAATTAATAATAATTACTACACAATTATTATTAACAATTTATAGTAATATGAAATTGCAGAAACAAAAACAAAAACAAAAAAAAACCGAAAAAAGGAACAAAAACTTTATTGTACTTCTAAAGCCTCTGTAATTTAACCAACATGTGTGTAACGCCTTCATAAAACGTTCAAATTTTTTCGTTTTGTTTTTTCGTTCGTTTCGGTTTAAATTATAATGAAAATATTTTGCTTGATTTTAATTTTTCCAACATTTCTCATAATCATATTTTTAAACATTTTAACATAAGAAACAAATTTTTTATCGATAGTTACTTTCACCAAGTTCGTTTTTTTTTCTCCTTTTCATTTATTTACTTATCGAATTCACTTATCGATATCGAATCATCCACAATCAGATCATTTCACAATTGTTTATCAGTTTTTCTTTTTTCTTTTTTTTTAATTTATTATTTTAGAATGAAACTTTTCTGAGAGTAAAAAAAAAAAGAAAGCATAATATTAAATTTTCATGATTTGTTGTGAAAGTAATAAATTAGTTTTGTCAATAAAGGAAATTTATCGAAATAAAAAAACGTTCAAATGATTTGTGAGCGATGACGAGTGTAAAGAGAGATAACACGTCTTTGTTTTTGAAAAAATATGCATTTTTGTGCAAAATTAAAGGTGTTTCAGTGTTTTATCATTTGCGCTAATGAGAAAACATTCATTTGTTGTTGTTGTTGTTAGTCATATTTAATTTTATGCACCAATTCAATATCTTGCTTTTAGATACCTTGTTATATATATATATCTTTTTTTTAGTGTAGCAGACTAATACTTTAGCCTCTTGTACTAATTACTAGATCTGTAGCTTAGAATTGTGATAATTGCATGTGCGTATATGCTGTAGAATTTGTATGTTTATAGGTTATTAAAATACCAGTTTGGGACGGACATTTAATTCAATAGAATGGTTCTCCACTGCAGAATAACAGTTGTTAACGTCGACCAACTGCTTCCATTTTCACTAACACGTTTATGACTGCATGGGGGCTTGTGGCCATGGTGGCTTGTGCGAGATTTTTCTGAGAAAATCACATCGCAAACCCCATATAACAGGAGATAGTTCTGTTACTAACAGTGCAGTGAAACTTACGTAAATCGAATCCCCATCGGTCAAGAAAGTTTGTTCGAGATACAGAAGAAAATTTAAGTTAAATGGAAAAGATTTTCATTGAGACAGAAATGTTACCGCCGCCCGCCAGTGAACAAAATTTGAGTTAAGAAAAAATTCAACTTAGAGAAGTTCCAATGTATGTGTAACCTACACAAGTTCATCTGTTTGGAAGAATAATAAAAAAAAATAGGGAATTCTTCAGAATAAGGAATTAGGAACTCTTTTAAATGGTGGAAGTGATCGAAAGGCGATACCATCGTATAGAAAATCAATCTCCGTCGTAGAGTTTAGGTTTGTTTTAGACAACTCATAGGATCGTATGTGAAAAGCTTTGTCTCAGTCTCAAATCTCACTTTTTAACAGATATTACATATAAAAACCCAACAAAAAAGCGAGATTTGTGATTGAAATAAAGGTTTTCACATTCGAGACATAGTTTTTATGGTTTTTTTTGTAACCTTTTTAGCGCTAGGTTCATCTATGAGGGAGGTACGTGCGAAGAATACCTGCGGGCCAATTTTATATGCGTTCTTTTAGTTTTATTATTTATTTATTCAATTCATTCATGCGATAACAAACAGACAATGTCCAATTACTTTTGCTACCGTGACTTTGATTGAAATTATTACTTTCATAAAAAAGAAAATGCCAATTAACTGTAAAGTAGAAGTCAGTAAAACGCTTTGACTTTTATGATACTAAGTGATGGCATAGAGAAACCAAAAAGATCTTCCGTACAAATAACAAATATGAAGCTGAAATTATATCTTCATATGCATAAAGGATAACGCATTGCAAAAAATTAATGTGAGCGAAAATCGCTTGACACCCAGAGGACGACCAACAACCATAAATATTTCTTCAACAATAGTAAGATTCCCCAGGATGCTTGAACTATTGGAAATAAATAAAAAGACTAGGACTACAGACTATCCGAAACTGAATCAATTTTATTGGAAAGCGACATCACCAAATACACGTTGAACACGACTTTGAAGAAAAGTGCAACAGGAAAATATGTCGAGCGAGGTGAAAGTTAATTTGAATGTTTAAAGTGAGTACAACTGTTTTTAAAGCTTTCCAGTACATTAGGACTCTATAAAATTAGTTCATTACTACTTTTTTTTTATTCTAGACAAATGTTAAATTTAAGTGTCGCACGTAATAACGACAAATTTCAAATATTTAAATTTTTGTCGCTGATTTTGTCGTGTCACCAAAATTTGTAGAGACCTAAGGCGGGGGGAGTACAGTGTAAAACCGAAAAAATCAACATTTTTTTTGATTGGCTTTAAAAAAATCTACTGTTCTTTCCGAACAAAACTGTTGCACTTCGAGCAAAAAATTCATATTCAAAAAATTCACGCCACTCCAGGCATACGCACATCGTCTGCTGGTGAGGCTTCTGTTATCGTCTCTCTGCCAATCAGCCGCCATCGGTTTTCTCTGCGGCATTTGCAGATCGTGTGATATATCTCAATTTAATCACATTACTCCTACGACTTGTACGAATAAATGTCGCAGGTCAAAGTACCGCTTGTGTGTGAATCGGCCCTATATCGTTACATGTGTTTAAAATCTAGTTTGTCGTGACGACAATTTTCGTGTCGTATTCAATCGATTTCAGACTTCTCCAGCGGTGGCATCTGGGCATTAGGAGCTTGCGGTGCAGGCCAGTGCCGAGACTCAAGTGAGCCTCATCCTCTAGACAGTCTAGACTGAACCACCCGTTGAATCTCTCGGTAGGCACAAAAGTATCCTTCCTGAGCTCTCTCTCAGTCCTGATGAGAGGCTAATGAAAGCCAAGAAGGGCTCCCATTCTCAGGAGGCTCCGCTATGGATTTCGCCCTAATGAGAAGCGCGTATTCATGTCGGAGTCGTCTTAAAGAACTCGCTCCTGGAGTCTCTGGGACAGGCTCAGTCGCTCCTGCGATGCCCTTCTCAGATGCTTCGGAGTAAGTTTGTTTTTGTAATATTTAATTTTAGTTTTTGCGAATTTCGAAGGTTACTTGGTAAGAAATGTGTACGAACGCCCAATTTAAGGGTCGCAAATGGAGACAGTGATAGATTGATATGTATTTTGAAAATGGATGATTAGAATTCCTGAGGATATCAACCGCAAGAGGTAGGCCTTATCCAGGTAAATTTATGAAGTATATAATCCCATTCGCCCTGCAATTATTTGTTGTAGCTTTAAGATCCTGATATCTGTCTGTTAGTTCCAAAGGAGTGATGCATAAAAGTGTTTCTCAGGAGGTGGTGAGGTTTTTGGCACAAAAGGAAGTTGTTTTTTTGGCATGTTACTAAAGTGTGGACCGACATTCATACAAAATATTGTGCTTCAGCACTAAGCATACAGTCATATAGACAGACTTTCTCTGACAAAAATTTGTTCATCGCTCTTCTTGTCTTCCCGTGGATTCCAGAGGTTCATTCATTCATTTAAAGCTTTAAAGTGAACAAATTAATGCACTCGATAATGACAGGTTGAGTTGCAGTCCTCAAGTAAAGTGATATTCTATATTCTATAAAGTGCTATCAAACAATAAAACTGATGTTAAATTGAACTATCTGAATTATGAACATGGTGTCGGTGTAAAGAAGTAACAGTAAAGGTAAGTCAAGCTCCTAGTAGGATAGACAGTGGACGTATTGCCTCAGATTTGCGGGCAGAAAAGTCTCCTTGGTACGGTTGTAGTACGCTTTGAAGTGTTTACTGTGTACAACACTGAAGAAAATCCAGCCGATGCTGTTCAAACTTAGTTTTTATATCAATCTTTGCTACTAGCTTTTTGAAAATCTTTAATGGTGCTGCCACCTTTGTGTCACATTTGTTTTTTTTCTATAATGAAGTGTTCAGCTGCTGATGGGATTGCTATGGCAACACAAAGAAGAAGAAAAATTGTAAACAGTAAAAGTACTGTCAGAAAATTGAAATTCAATTAAAATGAATAAGGAAAGGGAAGTGTCGCGATTTTTTCCACAACATATGGGTAAATGTTATTGTCAAAAGACTTGTTATTGTGAAGCCAAAGAAATCCCCGAAAAGACACATCCAAAATTTGTGAAAATCCGTACAGAATGTGGAAATATTCGGCCAAAACCTGAACGAATTCCATGGTCTGGTCCCAGTTCGAGGTGCACCAGCAAATGTAGTAATATTCCAGATTATTCTAGATCGTCGAAAAGTTCAGATTTTGAAATATGTAGCGCAGCTCTTTCGGATTTAGCTTTAACTGACCGCAGGGCAAACTATGAAAAAGCTAAAGAAGTGATCACAATTGCTCCAACAATTTATCCATATATGACCCAGTGCTTTGGTGACGACGATATCACTCAGCACACAGAATTTATTTCGAATATTGACGAGGATCGGATCAGAAGACTGAATGAATTCCGACTGCGTAACGTTGAGGATTGTTTTAGTGTTTTAAGCAGATACTCGGCAAATCAAAGAATGGGAATGTATGAAAAGCTTCCAGAAAAACACATTTGTGAGTTTGTGTATCAACTGAATTCCAGAGGATTGCTTGAACCTGTTAATAAGAATGCCGATGGAAAGCTAGTGTGTACGATTTGTGGGAAGATAGAGAATCCTCCCGGAATAAATAGTGTTGTGCCACTTAGCACATGTGGTAAACAGCATAAAGTGCTTTTGCAGATTTCGGACCCATCAACACAACAATTAAAGCAGAAGAGAGTTAAAATACCAAAAAATCAGGGTATTCCAGCAAATAGTCTGGCATTGAGGTACCAGAAATTGGCTTAATTCCATCAATAGAGCATATTATGAAAAAGCCGACTGTGCGTAGACATCGGGAAACAGCTAAATCTGTTCTAGTCAGCTCCTCCACAGACAAGAGCTCTGAACTTGCATTGGAGACAATCCAATAGTTGTGGGCTCGAAAGGAAATTAAAGAAGACTTTTGATGCAATGAAGCTACAAAAATGAACGAATTTTCTTTATACTGAAGATTTTGGTAACAGAAAAGCAATAAGAAATGTGACTATTATTTGTAATACAACTAAATATATTTATTTAAAAATAAAATAATGTTTTCTTGAGAACAGCACTTTCACTCAGTGAAATTATTTTGGAGTGTTGCGCTGAATTATTGCAATTTGCAACAGAGACAATACAGAAAGTGACTTCAAGCCATCCAATCCCGGCACATAAAACAAGCTCTGACGAGTGAAAAAAGTTGGTGAAGAGGGAAGCAAAATCGAAGGCTTCTCAAGAGGAGATGCCTCCACTCCACCTGCTACGCCCCAAGATAAGCGAGTCTTCATGAGGTGATTGACTCTCGGTCCCTGGAGGTTATGACAGTGGAATGGTTTAAGCGTCTTTGCTTGTCCCCTTCAGATATGGAGATTATGTCCCCTTGCAGTTGCAGGAGATCTCTCCTGAAAAGCCAGAGGCGCTTCTGGGGAGGCTTCAATACAAAAACAGCAACGCAGAGATATTGAGCATTCTCGGGTAGAAGCTTGAAGACCCGTACAGGATTTTCCTACATCTTGTGCTTTATTTTTCCTTGAATGCATTTAAGGCCTGCACAGCATCGTACAAACGTGTATCTACAGATAAGTCCTTGAGACTGGCCTGCACATCTTGACAAACTCCGACAGTGAAGTTATTCTCTGGGCAGATTTTAACTACACACTAGATTTTGCCTTGATCGTCGTTCGGAACTGCGTCCTACAAAGAAAAATCGCGAAATTTTATACGGCAATTAAATACACAGCTCTAATGGCAGCAATCAACTGATTCAAAAGCAGGAAATTAACGCATAGACCGAGGAAGGTATCAATAAACTTGCACCTTGTTACTTTCTATAGACAGCCTCTGTAGAATATATCATTGACGCAGACAAGATTCGAAAAATACATGAGACCTTTGGATATATGAAATTGTAATAATATTCACTTTCCACTTGGATTGCCTATTTAGTATTTATTATTGCAAATTAATTTTTTATGAGGTAATTACAAAAACCACTTGGAAGTTCTAAGTAAATAATTTTTTATTGAGCTGTTCTATATCTAAACAGAGAATAACATTTACACGAGAAGCAATATTTATGGAATATGATTTGTGTTATTGATGAATTGATTCGAACCGGCAAGTCTGAAGAGGTTCAATAGCGATAAAATAGTGCTTAGGCTTCAAAGAATAGTTGCAAAATGACACATATGTGGCAGCTAACTTATGTTTTGTATTAAGTTGATTTAGATTATCGGAAGATCCTAGTCTGCAGCCTGGAAGCCTGCACATGAACTGCTGTCCTTCATGGATTCGTCCGTAAATTAAAAATAATATCACAAAGCCATTTCTGTGGGAATAATTCGTTACTGATAAGGTTCTTGTAAAATCTTTCTTGATCCTCTTGATCCTGTCCTTGAGGATCGTGAGTTTTTTTACGTGATCCAAGATTTTCCT
>QYTT01091351.1:19386-31184 GCA_006980735.1 Dasypogon diadema
AAAAGTCAGCTGTTGCCCTTTACGTACTTAAAGTTTAGTGTATTGTATAGAGGCTTGTTGCGCCTTGTCTATCTTGCAAGAAGAAGAATAATTCGAGAAAAATTGGAAAAATTGCTGTCAACTGAGTTTGTGTTTACAAATGTTTTATTGTTTAAGAGTTTATGTTAACAATTAGGTACTTACAAGACACCAAATGTTTCTATCCTTTACACGATTTGATATGGGCTAATATACGTTTTTTCTTTAAAATTACTAAAAATATTACATTTTGTCTTTGTTGATTTATTTTCCACATTTTTAATAATAAAAACAATTGCTATCGGTCCATTTTCACTTTAAAATCACTTTTTCTTTTTAACAAAAATATAAATTTCGAAATGTCACACTTGCCGTCTGTCACGTATGAAAACGAATGAAGATAGCATCGAATGATCATTCTTCAAATGAACCTGCGCTGGACAGACTCAATATGACCGATGTGTACTGCGTAAGAAGGATTCCATACCTGGTTTGCGTGTTCAAGAAGCGGTCGGACGAACGAGGTATATAGTGTTAGGGATACCCCATGATCAGAGAACTCCCTAGACCAGCGCTGGATGAAACCCAACATGGAATTTGCCATAGAAATAACAAAACTAATATGGGAAACGAAGTTAAGCTTGGAATCAAGCTTTACACCAAGGTCAAAAACCGACTTCACTCGAGGAATGCTGTCAGAAGCGAATGTGTCTTCATAAATGATAGCATCGCGTTTCCTAAAGAAGGACATAACTTCACACTTATCTATGTTGAGCTCTAAGTCATTATGCCCACACCAAGAGTAAAAAATGTTTAAGCCTTCCTGTAGGGGAGATTGATGTGTGTAAAAATCTTCATGTCATCAGCGTAAATTAATATCTTAGACCGTTTCAAAAGATACACAATACCATCTAAAGAAAGGACGAAGTGAAGAGGGCCAAGCTGACATATTAAGTTCACAGAAGGAGATGAAATCAAGCTTACAGAAAATCTCATATTCAAATAATATCAAAAACAAGATATCTCACGCGTATTTTGAAGAACAAAAGATACAGAAAGATTTTTTACAGAACTACTGCGGGGAATAACTTAACTATTTAATGAGAAGCAGGAAGTGCCAAGAAATGTTTTACAAATGCAGACACGATTCGACTTCCAAGCATTTAGAATCAAATGGTTGTTCTAGCTCCATACTCTATCCAAGTCCTCATTCATTCGGGTCACAGTATCCCCAACCAATTTAATTGATCGAGATAAATATAGCTGAAAGTCGTCAACATATATGTGAATCGAACACTCATGTAAAACATGATGGCAAATCGTTTAAAAATGATGAAAATAGTATTGGCCCAAGGATGGAACTTTGGGGTACGCCACTGTAAATTGTAAGAGAATCCTAAGACTTATGCCTAACAAAAGCACTCTGATGTCGATCGTGAAGGTAAGACAAAATAAATTTGAAGGCATATTCAGAAAAATTGAACTTCTGGCGAAGTTTCAACAATAGATTGTGATTAACTTTATCAAAGCCTTTGGAAAATTCTAAAAGAACAAAGACGATAAGTTTGTCGTCAGAAATTCTGAGCAGGCCAGCTCTACAGCTATGTTTGCAGCGGAATGCTGACTGAAGCGAAAATAACATATTTTCAGCAACACACCTGGAAAGCTGTTCGTGTCTTAATCTTCTTAAACGATTGGGTACTAATTGCCGACTTAGATATTATAATTACGGATTTTTCTCATTTCTTTTAGTAATTCCTCTGATTTTCTTTTTCTTGCTCTTGAAAATGTTGATATCATAATTCTTGGAACGGTTGTCCTTCATAATTTTTTGGTATTAGTCAGAAGTTCTTTCTATTTTCGTGAGGATTTAGTTGATCGCGAACAAAATGGTGTGGTAATACCAGGTCGACGGAGAGAGGAAAAAACATTAATTATTTAATTATTACAAGCTTTTCGAACAAATAGGCCAAATAACGAAGCTTTTTATTAAAGAGATGTTAATTGCTCATTATATTAATAAATTTTTTTAAATCAGAAATAGTCTTAGAAACTAAATTTGTTACTTCTGTTTCATGCTTATTAACAATATCCTCGGATAATTGAGAATTGTCAATTTTTGATATTAATGCCTGAAATTAATTCATTGTGGAGGATTTTTGTTCATGTTCCTGTGCAATTCGCTTAATGTTTTGCTTCGCACTGCTTAAAAGCTCTTGAAAGACTGCATCGAATGGAGTATCTTCTTTTTTCTCTTAGTTTTTCCTTAAGGTCTACTGCTTGAATCCATAGGTGAGGATCTGGAAAGTTTGATATCGCTAGATTTTTGGCTGTATGGAGAGAACCTGACGCATACACTTCATTCTCATCTACCTCTGCATTAGGTAGTCTATATCGCTCCCTTTGTTTATATTATTAGTAAATCCATGGAAGAAAAAATTTCGCATCCACTGGTAAATCGGTTTTCTCGCAATTTGGGGCAAAATAGTAGGATTAATAAATTTTTATACATTAAATAAAGTGTAGCCCTTTTAATAGTTCTGACATTGGTTTATCTGAATTCGATCAATGGGTGTGAAAACAAGTCAGGTCTGAAGAAATGGCAAAGTGAGAAGAACAAACGCCGTTGCAAAGGAAAACATTAAAATATTATCGGATTCCTTATAGTCCAAAAAACACACTTCAAAAGAGTTTGAAAGTTTAATTGTTACAAAAAACAAAAAACCACCAATTCAAATTTTTCGCAAACCTTATCAGGTTTTCATTATGCAATTATTTTTGTTCTCGAGATATTCGAGACGAAAAAATGTTCACGAACGTACGAGCGTCGATATGTCGAAATTTTCAATTCAAAAAATCGGACCCATTACAATAACTTCCAAATGGGAAATTAATAAAGTAATCAAAACTAAAGGATACGTCCACAGGCTGCGGATAGTAAGGATATGTAAGAATAAGTTGTCGCAGACAATTAACTACAAACGCACTATATTCTTTTCTTCCCTACGTCTGGGATATAACATAATTGGTCTAAACCAATTATAGCTTCTTTCCTTGTTAATTTTTAGATTTCTTCTGTGGCGATAGTTCTGTATATTTGTTTGAACTTTGTGCCGGCTGCAATTCGCTTCCTTCGTAGCACCCATGCAAGGCGAATTAATTGAGATCCTTTGCGAATGGAGCAGAGACGAGGTTAGTAGGCGAATAAAATTTTGTCTTATATTCACTTTTTATTAGAAACAATTGCAGCGCATAAGCTTTTTCTTGGTACAAAGGAATTGTAAATTTCCGAGGCCCTTAACATTTTTTGTATTTGGTAGAGAGGAGGAATTAACGTTGATGTAACCTGTAGGAACTGTTTAAATTAATATATGTTCCGTTGAAACAAGAAGAGATTTTTCCTGGTTACGGAATGGGTGCCTAACAGACGATTTCTTGAGGAGGTTCCAGCTGTGAATATCAATATCCCTATCTCTCAACACTTCAATTAGCAACTTCATTTTTAATTTGAAATGAACTCAATTTGCGCAAATGTGAATACATAACCATTAAATTAAATTTGGAAAAACACTGATTTATTTTACCCAAATGTGAATTCAATTGTGTAAACATTAAATGAATTAAAAAAACATTAAATTCAGTCTCATAAATATTTGTAAAATCATTAAAACAGTTTGGTTAAGCATTAATAATTCATTTTGATCAATCCTTCTGTTAAAATGAAAAAGTATGAAATCAAATTGAAAATTCTATACAAAAAATAAAATAACAAAGTCATCAGCAAAGAGCGAAAAAACACGATTGGTAAGGAGTCAATCACAGGGATGTGTAAAATGAGTCTATGTTGCCCTCAATCCCAAAAATAACTGTATTAATATTTTTAAAAGATGTGTTCGAAGGTAAGGAATAAATTACTTTTTATTTGTCCTTACACCGAGCGGTAACTTTTTACAGCTTTCTGTTCCATATATTTCACAACTAATTATTAAGGATTTTGAAATAATATCTGAGGGGTATTAGAAAACTCCACGTGAAAAATAACTGAGATAAAACTCAAAATTCTCATTAAATATTTTGGTCTTGATTTATTGAAATACACAGAGAGGTTATAAATATCAGTTCATATGTACATAAATACGACAACTACAACACTAAGGTAAATAGTATAATTAAAATAAATAAATAAAAATTAAGTAACGCTGCGCTATCATCCGCACCCCGACCATTACGGGATGCATCAGATCAAAAGGAATACAAGTCGTTATTTAAATAACTAGGGTAGGTAGGTATAAAATTAACATTAAATATTCATACAATCATAAATAAGACGGCTACTACTATACATTCTAAGTGGCATAAGTTCTAGTGGTGAAACCAAAACATTTGGAATTATTTTCAAGTTTTTATTTTAGGATGACACAATGTGACGAGCGCCTTATTCTTTCTGCAAGAGAAAATAAATCCAAATTCAGTAAAAAACCTTGAGCCATTTAAAGTGTTAAAGATACTTACGGCTGCTGCATAAATGAATGTTTTTATCGTGTCCTTTCCAATGGAGCTTTGGGCTACACAAGTAACAAGACCCATGTCATCCCATTTCAAGTCGGAAATCAACAGGTCACCATTTGGTAGAACCTAAAACGAAGAAAGAGGCATTGGTACAATAAATTATAGAAGATAATGAGAACAAAATGAGCGGCTGAAATCATCTGTGGTTTGAGGTATCTAAGTCATCTGCGCACTTGCCACTCAAGTGAACATGAGCTTGAAAGCTAGAGTGGCAATTGGTCTTAAGTAACTTGGATTTCAAGGTCAGTGTTTAACTGATTGCTCTGCATCACTCTCAAGTTGATAAAGTTTTATTATGACACTTGCAATGACGCCTATTTTGGCGCACGACAACAGCCGCTCTTGAATTAGAGCCCAATTTTATAAATTTTGTAAAGCAATTTAGCAATTTACCTTGTATCGTTTCCTGTCCCTAATTTCCTCCTCGTTGCTATCTAACCAGTATATTCTTGGTCGGGGACGACCAATTGCTTTGCAAGGTAATACCACAGTGGATCCAACCACATCAAAGTACTGTGTATAGCTGTATACAATTTTGGGTTTCTGAGGTCCGGATAAAGCATGATTCTTGTGGATCAGCAAATCTGAGAGTGTTTTGCTTTGATACTCAGGATGTACAACAGTGGACGCATATAGGTAGCTTCCTCCATTACGTCCGACACAGGTAAATGTTTTGTCATTGGAAAGGGTATGATCTATTACCAATACTGAACGCACTTTAACAATGGCACTAGGACTAGATTCACTGAGCGTGTTGGACTCCAAACTCTCCACCTGTCAATATAAAATCAAATTAATAACGCCAACACCACGAATTAATTGAATAATGTATACTGACCTCGTCCAAAGGTACATCCCCTTGAATCCACTGAACTGAAGGCACTGGTGAACCTATCACTTCGCACACAAGCTCAACTGGTGCTCCCAAGGATTGTGTTACTTTGGCCGGTGGCGGTCGGGGTATTAATACCCAATCTCTCTTATCGAAAAACGTTTCACGTTCTGACTGTATTGCATTATCAACGTCGTCAACGGCTCGACAATAGACCTTTGATGCTGAGAGAACTATGAGTGCCCATAAAAGCATGATTGATCCCATTTCCTGCAAATGAAAAATATATGAGGGGTTATTGTACTGAGATTAAGTCATGTATATAATTAAGATTTTCCTGTTCACAGTAAAATTAATAATATTCTTGGGGATGCGTGATGCTCTTATCACAGTTTACTACGCCGTAGTAATTTTTCTCGCACGCCTCTTATCTATCGGTCAATATTTAGCTAAACTCTGATCAATGGAGCGTTTTAAGTGTTATCGTTTTGAAATCGGATCTGCGAATCGAATCGTTTTCATAATGTTTTGATGGAAATGCAAATAATTTGGGGAAGAAGCACTTTTGCACATTTTGAATTTATCGTCAAAAATTCGTATGTATTCTGGGAGTTGGTTTTCTGGTATGTATTGCCGTGACGTAAATTATAAATGGTAAATTTTTGTGATTTGTGATGGTACTCGAGAAGTTACTTAAATGTTGCACACAAAAAAATTATGATTTGGAATTCAACAAATTGTAGGACAACTTGCAGCATTTGTTAGTTTAAAAATATTTCTTATAGTCTGCAGATTCAGCAGTTTTTCTAACCTTTTAGAAATTACGGAAAGTCATTTGTATCCAGCCTATCACGTCTAGAGATGTTTTCGCACCATTAAATCCTGCTTTGTGGAAATAAAGATTATTTGAATATTCCCTAAGTAAATATTCTCATGCAAAATAAGTTAGGGTAGATCAAGGACAGTCAAGACATCAGTCAGGGTCGACTGTAAAGCGATTTATAGTCCTTTACGCCCTCTTTACAAATTCATTTCGTTCCGGACAATGAATATAATTGAAATCCTATACTGCTTTACATTCGTAATCCCAAAATTCGTGCTAAGATCTAACAAATTTGAACATCCGTACGCTATCAACCTAAGAAGGAGACCTGACATATTTTGTGCAGACGGAGTTAATAATATAATAATATATAAAAAATAAAATATTGGGAGTAATTCATATAAAATGCAGAATATGCAGAAATTATGCAATTATGCGTCGAATGAAATTAGTGCGGAGTTGATATCATTTTTTGTTCGCGAGATATTCGAGACGAAAAAAAAGTTCACGATTGTATGAACGAACGTACGTATACATGCACACACAGACATCTCTCTAAAAGTGATAGATTCGGGCTCTATGTAGGGTCCTCGAAACGTGGAGATATATCGAAACCTATTACAATAACTTCCAAATGGGAAGTTAAAAATACATCTTGTAAACCACCTACTAAAGTGGAGCAGAGCAGCTTTAATAGCTATATAAACTTTCAATACGCTGGTTAGGCCTTTAAGGTGTATAAGGACAGTTGTGTAGATTACGTAACACATTCTCGTCAGCACCCTCTTAGTAAGAGAACGTTCTCATGTTATATGGGAATATTCGTGCAATTCTCTCAGAAAAGCCTCGGCAGTGAGTCACGCTGGCGTGAACGTGTTAAAAACGAGTGTGCAATCCTTAAATGCACTTATTTTCTTTTAATTTCAACTAAAACTAAAATGTATTTAAATTATCCCTGAACTGGTGATAAAATAATTTTAGAATACGTCAATACCCTGATTACTGGAGATTTCAACTGAAATCCAGTTAAAAGCAGTTAAGCTCAGATTTAGACACAATATAATTTCGATAAGATAGAAAAATGTAGTCCTAAAGCTCAATTTCAGTGACTACAGAAGACTTACATATCTTTTACGAATTATTTCCTTGAATAAAATAAAATATGCAAACGCCGCTTAAAGTTCTACAATAAAATAAGGGGAACCCCATTGTTAAACTTTTGCTAATTAAAAATTGCATTGCATCCCTCTTTATCTGAACTGTCTATGGATGACGAAAAAATCAACCTTCACCTTCAAGTGTACAAAACTTACTCATTTTGGGTTTAATTTGAAAATTTTATCATCATTAAATTTCTTCACAATACTTCGCAAATTCAGCAAATATTTTGGGACTTGAACAAATGTAATAAATCAAAAAATTTAATTCCGCGGCTCATCCGATAAAATTACGCCACTCTTAAGTCACCCATAAGTTATTAACCCAATGAAAAAGCTTTTTTGTCCGCGAAAATATTATATTTTTTGTATATCACCAGGCAAACTTATTACAAAAAAAATAAAAATAAAAATAAACCATTACGATTAATGGATTTTGGCACGTTTCAATAAACATTTCAGTTAAAATGAATGAAAATGTAAGGAGAAAGAAAGGAAGAGGGAAAAGACTTACCTTTTCAAATAGCATGAAATTAAAATAAGTGTTATGTTATGAACGAGTTGTTGAATTTTATATTAAAAGTTTTTACAAGCTCGTTGTTGTGAAATTTCAGGAACTTTTCATTTAAAACTGACATAAGTCCTTCAAGAGTTATTCTGGTAAGGAGCTCTTGCCGCACAAAAAAGTGTCTTTAGTTCAATGAGAACACACAATATAATTATTATAAACAAATGTACGACAAAAAGAACAGCACATTCGCTAGTATTGTCCAAAAACAACCGGAGTGAACACTCGCGAACCGGCACAATAAATAATCACCGAAAATAGAATTAAATCCACAAATCTGCTCGACACACTTATCTGCACCGTCTTCCGTAGTGCTTCTGTATGAAATGAATTAGCTTGACGACCGATGGCAAATTTAAATCTTTTTTGTGATTTTTTTCGTCTTATTTCTCGTTGAAATCAATTTGTGATTCGTTATCTCGAACAATTTCATATGTCTTGATTTGAAAATGCTGCTGACTTTATTTAATCATTTATTAGCGCCACTGGATGCTACTATGATCCTTACAACTGCTACAGATCCACTGTATATGTATATCGGAATATCTGCGGCCTCCCTTCCTCGGCGACTTTTTTTCTTTTTAATTCAATTAAATTTTTCTTATAGCATAATTAGCAGCATGGAGTGACGATCACCGACAACCCACGATAATACACTCAATGACTTCTAGCGTACTGGCAAAATTGTGTGATCGTTGCTATCAAAAATTGCTAAATATGAGGCAATTAAGATTGTGGAGCGCGTCGTTCTGTTTATTTTCTTTTATTTAATTTTATTTCCGGTCACTTGTAATCAAAGATATTCACTACAGCGGTAGAGTCAGCTTTACCACTTCTTAACAGACTCCTTGAACGATCGATCTTAAAGTTGTGTTGAACAGCCAAGAACTGTCACAGAACTGTTCCTATATGCGCGGCCAGTTCAATTTATATGCTGTCAGTCATCACCGAACGTGGAAAGTACACAGTTTTGCTAAGATGACCTGTCTACTGCCGGTCTAATCTACAACTGATAGCAGACCCACATATACATAAGATCACTATATAAGAAGCCGATGCCGATGCCGATGCCGATGCCGATGCCGGTGCCGGTGCTACACTAGAGCATTAATTCACCGGCACACGTCACTGGCACTCTATGAAAAAGAAAGGAAGGCTAAAGGAATTTTTTCAAGAATGATTGAATGTCCATTTGTTCTTGACAAGATCACGTAAGAAAAGTAGATCGAGTTGCCAGATCTTTGTGCTCAAAGGCATAACGAGCATATCAAAATTTAAATTAGAAAATGGCAATTTTTTGCTGTTGCGATCACTTGAAAGCACTTGAATAGTTGTCATTAATCATGACTAATATGACCTTCACTTACACTTTCCCTTCAACTCAATAAGAGAGGAAAACATGTCTCCTGCATGACCAATTGAACTTTATTACCGCTTGATCTTTTTTATGGTTTGCATACGGCGCTCCTTGCAGATAAGTCCCAAGTCTATTTCAACATTAGGGTCAAATTGCATGGGACTTAATAATCGTTATTTGGAAATATTAAGTATGGATGCATCCCATCCCATTCATACACCATATCAAGTATTTGTGTTAAGGAGGGTGGAAACTCACTTACAATTCATAGCTATTGAATGCTTTACACAATGTCTCAGCCACTGATCCAAATTTATTTAAATCTGAGCTAATCCTAAAAGGTATTGCGTGCTGCGAATGGAAATCGAATTTTAGAAATGAAGTTGTTACAGATTCTCAGCTTCACTTTTCCATCGTAAACAATCTGTATAAGCCTGCAGCAACCTTTACCTATAACATTTCCTTTCAATGAAGCAAATCCAAACATGTGGTCTCCAATTTGTTGCCAAGCCGGTGGCCGAGCGGGCGCCGATTCAACTCTTGCAAAAAGCGCGATACCTGGTAGGTACCAATGGTTGAGGCAATTCTACCGGCAAGAACTATACCTGCGAAGCCACTGTGATTTTGTACAGTAAAAAATTTCATGCCAAAAATTATGGCCTACTTGCAACATTTGTCAGATTGAAATTTCTCCATCTCTTCTTTCCCTCCGCCTAAGCTGTGCTGTGTGCATCATAGGGTTGTCCCCTGAGTTTAGGCAATACCTTCGAAAAACAAAACAATACTACCTAAAGTCATTTCTACGTAGTGCGGTCCAAGTATTCGCGGCCTCGGAGGGTTCTGATTAAAATTTTCTGAAATCCAATTCGTACCTGATACTCTCAACCCTATATTGAGGCTATAAAATCCTCTTTTGGGACAATATTCTCAGACAGTTTGAAATAGTGATTCGAAAAGTGAAGTGATCTTGTCTAGAAAAGTGAAAATGTCAAAAAATTGAATACCATGCAGTAATAGAATTAGGTTAGGATTAACGCCAACAGAGATCAAAGAACGGATGGATCGTGTGTATGGAGAATCTTCAACATCATTTTCGATGGTTTGACCAATGTTTTAAAGCTTTTTCGCTGGATGCGGGCGTCAATTGAAGATTATCTACGCCGTGGATGGCCAGCAACAGTAGCTACGCAGGATAACGTGGATTTGGTCGAAAAAATTGTACCGACGGATCAGCAGTTAAAGGTAAGGAAATCGCAGAACAAACTGGTATATCGAAAATAAATGTCCTTCGGATTCTTCGTGAGCATTTGGGTATAACAAAAATCAGCGCAAAATGGATACCACGAATTCTTTCTCTGTTATACGCTTTTTCAACAAATTTTGCTTAACACAGTTATATATCTACTAGTACTGGCTAGATATACAGGGTGTCCGATAACTAATCGATATGCGGCATATCAATCCTGACCAACGTTTTACTCGGAGATTCCCCCTCAAAATCGCGTACTTTGACCCTATCAAATCCTCATAATTCCTTACAAGGACAAAACAGGATAACGACCAAGGATTCATTGAAAGAGCACACGTGTGGCTTTCCAACAGTGTCCAGATCGGTTGTGTCCTTAAAAATTTATTCAGGGTCAAAATTTAAAAATGTGACTTTTGTGGCCAATGTGAGTTTTTTGTCAGAATTGACGTCACCACCCGACGATGGTGCGGGGCGTGCAGCCCCGTGTAACTCTACACATGAAAGATACATAGTTTCTTATAAAAATGTGCAGGAAAATAAAAGTTGGATGCAAAACATTAAAGGATTTTAGAGAAATTAACGACTAACTCGAATTACCAAGTAAAAAAATAAAAGAAAAACCGGACAAGTGCGAGTTGTACTCGCGTGGAGAGAGGTTCCGTATGATGAATATGTTATCAACCATGTGTTTTTTAAATCTGACCCAAATTTGTTTGTGGTAACTAAAATAATTTATCCCAAGAACAAACTCGACTCTTACTGCAAATGTAAGTTTGTACGCACAATATTGAGATATTTACCAGGTTATTTTAAGACCATAGACTTCTTATGGTGCATGCGAGACTAGGCGTACTTACTTCACTAACCAAACGACTATGAGGGTGCCGGGAGAAGTGGTGCTTAGCGGAGAAATGCGCACTTTTTCGTTCTATTTATCCGCTGAACGGCACCACTACATGCGAAATTTCAAAATGGGGGTTCGGTAAAATTTTAAGGGAAAGCATCTGTAATTTGCGTTTAGACCAGCTAAGCAGTGAGGAATGGTAGTAGGACTCGAGAAAGCATCAGCAATTTTTGGGTGAGCAAGATTTGATATTTGGATTAAAAGATTTTAAGATTTTTAATCAATCACCAACACATATACACGTTGTTTTTTACAGTGTTCTGCACTGATTTAAGCATGCATAGTCTCGCAGCAAATGATTACTTGCTACATTCATTCAAC
>QYTT01091353.1:0-20992 GCA_006980735.1 Dasypogon diadema
TTAAATGAGCGAAAAGTCATAACATGAACAATAAATCGAATGAGGTCGTAAGGCATGCAAAATGCTGCTGCAAACAGTCAGAAAAGCGTATGTTTGAAATCCCTACCACCAAAGGAAATTCTTTGTTTGACATTTGTTGCCAGATTTTCAACCATACAGACCTATTTATTTCTTATCACAGGAATCAGACAAATATGTCAAGGTAGAACGAACACAACTACAAGTTCTGGATATAGTTTTCTGAGGGCTTATAAAGATTCACGCCAATAATCGAGTTGGTTGAGGTGTAATTCTGCAAATTTCCTCTTCTGTGGTGCGTGACTGGTTTCAGAAAAGAGCATGATGATTTATTTGGGTACCAATTATACTCGCGAAGCCCCTAAGATTTTGTACTGTAAAATTCCATACAAAAACTGTGAATTAAGTTGTAACCTTGAGGTTAGGGATTTGCTTAGAAGCACTTTGATGTGGACCACCTAAGTTGTCTTAGGTCTTGTCTTGACTTACTTTGATATCCCTTGAACGATAATCATATTATACCCTTTATTATTATGAGCCAATTATACCCTTTATTATTATGAGCCAATTCATGGCGTCTAAGCAATTCGTTCTGTTTAATATTTTTTAAATAAATAAAGTAGAATTTTTGGGAACTACTGGGTCACGCAAAGCGGCTTTTCATTCCTCGTATCTGAATCGAATCGAATTTTGACTTGTCTTCCTCTTCTTGTCATATTTGGTTCCGTTGTGAGGGGGTTTTCAACTATTGCTTTATCGAAAACTGATGGTGCTATCTACTCTTTCTGGTTGTTGAGTAGAATAGCCGGGTCGAGTCTATCAACATAAATTGTTTTCTGCTCTCCGTTAATTAGCAGGCTTTGAAGTTTTCGACATTACTAAGTAGGGTCCTTCATACGGATGCTGTAATGGGCGTTTTACAGAATCTGTCCGAACAAATACATGTGTACAGTTCGGCAAGTGGTAGGGTGATGATCTGTTCCTTTTAATACCCAATAGTTTGGCCAGTTCATTAAATAGTGATGATTCGAACTGACGTCCTTGATCACTGAGAATTTCCTTAGGGATTCCATACCTCGAAATCCATCTTGCTAAAAAATATTTTGCTACGGTTTCCGCTGTAATATCGGGTATAGGAATAACTTCTCTATATATAAATTTCTATTACGAATTATAAGCTAAATGAAAAAAAAGATTTTTCATATGTGGCGAAAAGTGTTGTCACAAATTCATTTAAAGAAGAGACACGACGTCAACAAGATAGGCTGTAACTATGTAGCGCGTCGACAGCGGACGAGCTAAAACGATTTGGCTTGGGGCAAGATGGGCATTGCTCTTTATTCTTTAACATGAAATATTAATAATTTCTAAATTCCTCGACAGTCCTATTTAAATTAAGACTCTTGTTCGCTCAGAATCGGTTATAAGGAAAACCGCTGTAGTAAGTGATGAATTAATTCGAAATCTATTAACAGTGTAACAAGCTTGTACAGGGTCTCAGGAGAAAAGAGCGATAAGCCTTATCACTTTCTCTCCTTCTATGAATCTTTACCTTTCTTCTTCAGAAGACCGTTGAAAATTGCTTGAATTTGAGAGAGTTTGAATCTTCCCTAACTCCTCTGACTTTTTTAGATCACTTGTGTCATAGTAATGTAACATTTAGCTATCTGATGCAGCGGTTTAGGCTTTAAGCGCTGAGTCAAAAACAGTTTTAAAATTTTTTTGGCATTTTCGTAGGCTTATCTTGAGTATTAATAAGAGAGGTTTCTTGTAACATTTTTTTTTTTTTTTGAGATTAGTAGGTATATGTATATGGTCATAATTCCGCACGCGCCCATTGGAGAGTAGCGGGTATATTCATCTGAAAAGTTTTCTCTTTCCTATATTTTTATATGTATATTTCAAGCCATACTTGTAGGCACATCCGTTAAAGTTTAGCACAGCATAGTTGGTTAAGATACCGCCAGGACAGTATATATGAGAATTGGATTTATTTTGCAGTATTATGTGAACCTAACCGAAATAAATGTAAATGATGTTTAGCATGAGCAGGACTTGAGTTCTAGCTTATTCATCTCTCCCGATCGCGATCCCTCTAGAGCGGTTACGTCGTTGGGTATGCCCCCTTGATAGGTTGAGGCCTCCTCTCTCTCTCTCTTTCAGGCTAGGGTATCCTGAGAGCATCACGGCCACCAGGATACATGGGTGAATGGGGTATGGCCCAATTTGGGGCATTTGGCAGGAGGGGAAACTGATAGTTTAGGCTTTAAGCGCTGAGTCAAAAACAGTTTTAAAATTTTTTTGGCATTTTCGTAGGCTTATCTTGAGTATTAATAAGAGAGGTTTCTTGTAACATTTTTTTTTTTTTTTTGAGATTAGTAGGTATATGTATATGGTCATAATTCCGCACGCGCCCATTGGAGAGTAGCGGGTATATTCATCTGAAAAGTTTTCTCTTTCCTATATTTTTATATGTATATTTCAAGCCATACTTGTAGGCACATCCGTTAAAGTTTAGCACAGCATAGTTGGTTAAGATACCGCCAGGACAGTATATATGAGAATTGGATTTATTTTGCAGTATTATGTGAACCTAACCGAAATAAATGTAAATGATGTTTAGCATGAGCAGGACTTGAGTTCTAGCTTATTCATCTCTCCCGATCGCGATCCCTCTAGAGCGGTTACGTCGTTGGGTATGCCCCCTTGATAGGTTGAGGCCTCCTCTCTCTCTCTCTTTCAGGCTAGGGTATCCTGAGAGCATCACGGCCACCAGGATACATGGGTGAATGGGGTATGGCCCAATTTGGGAAGTTAACACCACCAGACTTCCCCCATCGCCGCAGGAAGGGACGCGGATCCCACAATCACCAGGTACGTCTTCTCCTTTTTTTTATTTTTATTTTTTTATTTTTTCTTTTATCGCTTTTTCCCAGGCCCCTTTTTGGTCTTCCTTTTTCTTCCCTTTCCCAATTCCTTTTCCCTTTTCCCCATTTAAAAAAAACCCGGTATGAATTTTCTGTTCTGCAAGGCGATACGGAGGAGGCGGCGGTTTGGGCAGCATGCCGCCCGCCCTCGTGCCTTCCTCCGTAGTGTCTCTGGGCTAGCTCAGCCTAGAGCATGAGGCTCGCTTGAGTCCTCAGCTCTGGCCTGCACGGCCTTTGAGCACACATACCAGCTTCCAGGCTGCCTTTTGGCAGGCTTGCAAATCCCCTTTCTGCAACACCTTCGATAGTAAAAAGTTCCTTGAAAAAACAGCAGGTTAGCCCAATAGCGGAGAGATGAGTGGAAAATACATTGAGAAACAGTGAATGTAAAATCCGGACCGGTAACGCCTGTAGCCAAGTTGGTTAGAGCGCAGATCTGCAGATTTGCTCCTCTGTGGATGTGAGTTACTACACTTCTCTTTCCCATGGTAGGGGAAGGGTCTCAAGACGATATCCACAAAGAGAGGTGCTATCTACTACTCTGTGGAATCTTACAGCTGACTTGAGAAAGGGGTCGTCACAAACTCTAAAGCCATAGCGGACGCCCTGGGGAAAGTCTGGTCAGCATACTCCCACAGCATTAGAGTAGACAACACAGAAAGTAGTGCAAATATTGTAAACACTTTCAGAAACTTCCCCCACACCCAGCTTCCAGAAAGTTGCCTAAGCCGCCCCATAACCCTGAAGGAACTAAGGTTCACACTTAGCCCCTGTCAGGGATCCGCGCCAGGATATGATAAAATATCATACCAGATGATAAAGAAAGCCCCAACTGAATATCATGTGAGACTCGTCGACCTGTACAACAGAATACTAACAACTAGAGTCTTTCCCCACAAGTGGAAAATTGCTGTGCAAGTCCCAATAAAAAAAAGCATCTGGGAACAACAACATCCCCACGCCAAAGGAATACAGGCCTATCTCTCTACTGCCCTGTCATTCGCGACTTCTCGAGAAAATATTAGCTGAAAGACTAACTACGATAGCCGAAAGACACCTAGATGAAAAGGTGCATGGCTTTCGCCCAAATAGAGGAGCCACCTCCCTCCTCCTAGAGCTAGAGCGCCTGATTAAGGATGGGTTTAATATAAGAAAAAACAGCCACATCCTATCATTGGACCTAGAGAAGGCATTTGACAGGGTTAGTGGAGAAGTAATCATCCGACAACTGGCAATATGGGGTGTGGACAGGCAAGCAACATCAGTTTTGGCGAGTTTCTTAACAGGAAGAACCATACGAGTTAGAGTCAATGGTATCCTTTCCAACTCCTACCCGATAACTAACATAATCCCTCAAGGCTCCCCGTTATCGGCAATCCTATTCAACACCTACACCCACTCCCTTATGACCAAACTGAATGACATTAACGATCTTAACCCTTACATATATGCAGACAACATCATAACGCATACATATAACGAAGACATACAGACTATAACAAGACGAACAATAACGACAATAGAGATTTGGTGCAGAGAAGCAAAAGCACACCTGCCCCACGAAAAAATCGAATACCTGGTCTGTAGCCGAAAACGCTCCCCTGCGACAAGAACCATAACAACGGGGCAACTTGACCTAACCCCACAAATGCACCTCAAGATCCTGGGCCTAACCATCGACGCCAAACTAAATTGGAAACTGCACATCAATATGCTCCACAAGAGAATCGTTGCCACAAATAACCTAATAAAAGTAATTGCCAGAGGCTCAACAGGAGTTGCTATACATACTTCAATCCAAGCCGCCAAAGCACTGATAGGAGGACAACTGCAACATTGCATACTGCTATGGGGAAACGCGAGCCTTGCAAATACAAAGAAGCTGGAAGTAGCAATAAACGCCACGTTAAGGTCAGCGGTAGGAGCAACCAGAACAACACCAATAGCAGCCCTAAGAATTGAAACAGGTTTCCCAATGATACAAGATATATTAAGGAAGGCGCAGATCAAGTTAGCGGCGAAAAACATCCTAGATGCTACACAGCCACATCATCAAATTATAGTCCGCATAGCAGATGAAGACCCGAGCAGGATGAAGCACCACCCGGCCATATTGAAGGCGCTAATGCAAATTAGGGAATTAGGAACACCCCTCCCACCTATAGTTCCAAGAACACCACAACAAACACTCCCCCCCACACCAAAGAACATCCCTAGTCTCCTTTCCCCCTCCCCGCCTATCTAAGAGATCACAAGAGGAACTAAGAGCGGCACATAACTACGAGCTTGAACAGCACAGACAGTTTCCCTGGATTTACACTGACGGCTCTAAGTCGGAGGGACGAGTGGCTTATGCAATTGTGAGAAGACACCGTCCGGATCGACAAGTGGAAATAGAAACAGGGATGCTTCACCCGGAATCATCATCATATGAAGCTGAAACAGTCGCGATAGCCGAAGCAGTCAGTAGAGCGGCGGCCAGTCCTGGACGTCACATCATATTCTCTGACTGTCAAGCAGCCCTAAAAGCCATAAATGCGCAAAAATGTAAAGAACCGGTTATCCGGAAAATAAAAAATCAAGTGGCCAACAGTGAGGGGAGAATAAAATTACATTGGGTGCCCGCACACATAGGAATAGCGGGGAATGAACAAGCGGATAAAGCAGCGAAAACTGCGAATAACCCACTAGAACAAAGGCAGCCGCCCATGATATCTTTCCTGACCAGGACTGCTCTACAGGAGCGGGCTCGGGTCAGAGAACGGGAATGGGCAGGTAACCCAACATTCCTTGCCTCACATTGGACCACACTACAAGCGCCGGCATACAGGGAAGATATATCGCGTAGAGATGGAATGATTCTCTTTCGCTTGCGAATCGGACATACAAGAATTCCACACAGCCACATAATTGACCACTCGCCCCGCCCTGCCTGCGTCGAGTGTCAGGTGCCACTAACTGTCCGCCACATATTACAGGACTGCCACAGAACGCAGACCTACTTTCGAGGTCATGTGCCGCCCTTAGAAACCCTTCTAAACCCCACCCAGCACCAAAATGTCCTTGCTTTACTTAAACACTTAAACGTAGAGAATCTCATAATAAAACATAAGATATATAAAATATAGGGAACTAAAGCTGTATTTTGAAAATTTAGAATAGATTAAGAGAACAATATAAAATAACTAGAATAAACTAAAAGCTATTAAGCCTACTTAAAAACAAAAAAAAAACAAAATTTAAATAAAATAGGTTAGTAAAATATATTAAGTTAGTAAGAATTAGTAAAACAGAATGTAAAGAGCCGTAAAGGATGAACACAGCAGCGCCATATGGGCTAAGTTCCCAAGTAGTAGGTAAGTAGGTTAGATTTTATGTAACCTAGTCATAAGTAAAATAAAATAAATAAATAAATAAAATAGATATTATTACAACTCAGTATATTATGTCTTCCGATTTTCGCAGAGACAGATGCGATCTAAACAGCGCGCTCAAATCCGCAAAAGCCCAGCATTTACACACCGTTGGCCGATTAGGCTGGAGCGTACGTCTGCAGATTTTCTCGTTGGGCGTGAGTTCGATTCCTGTAAAGGGCCCGGTGATTTAACTTGGGTACCAGTGGTTGAGGCAATTCTACTGACGAGAATTGTACTTGCGAAGCCACTGGAATGTTGCACAATATTTTCATGTCAACAATTGTGGCTTACTTGCGACATTTGCAGGTTAAAACTTCCCAACTCCCTCTTCCCTGAGGGTGATTACCTGAGCTTCGGTAATACTCAAAAAAAGGAAAACAAAACACTACATGTATAAGATGGGCAACTTGTTCGTTGCAATGTTGTGCCCGCTTCAACGGGGGGGTCACACTGAGGGATAATAACTTAAGACTCCAGGTTAAGGTCAAAAGGTTTATTTAGTTACTGTTTTGGGCCCAATACAATATTATTACAAAACAAAAATATACAAGACATCACTAAACATACTTTACGACTAAAATATTATAAATGTGTATTTTGCAGCTTCAATAATTATAATATTAATATACATAACAATTTCTGGGGGTTTGGATGCAGATCACATGATAACTTTGCTGGAAAATCGTCCAAAAGTGAGGTTTCTGAGGAAAACTAACTCCAAGAACAAAAAAAGGCTCGACTATGTCTACAAGAAAACCACGAAAATTAAAAAAAAAACAACGACATCCTCATTTCTATGTATGTACATATTCAGTGGGGGTGATTTTGGATAGGGAGCTCCGGATTAATTTAAGTTTTTAAATTAAGCTCCACTGGCTGCCCGCGGATTTGGTAGCCAGCAGGTGTGAAGTAGACTCTACTTAAGACTTGCAATCGCAGGCGAATCGCTTGATGCGTTTTTCGGCTTTCGGTGTGTCCGGGATGGATCTTGGATGAATGTCTGCAAATAGAAAAGCAGAAAATTAGGTCTTAGGTGTGGGGAGAGGTAGCATGGCCTTAAAGCTACTTACAGTGTTGTCTTTGCGGCTCTGCAGACTCTGGTGAGGGCTCTTGTGGTGGTGCTTGGTGTGTTATGGGTACTGCAATGCGGACTGTGGGCTCCTGGGGTGGAGATTGATGTGTCATTGGTACAGGGATGCGAACCGGAGTGGGTAAATTGCGTGCGAATGGAACTCGTTCAAACGGCATCATTGATTCTGGCATGGGCGGATGTAACGTTTGTTGTGGCTGGGGTGGGTGTTGTTGTTGAATGTTTTGTTCATTTGATTGGGATTGAGATGACTCTGATTCATCTTCTTCAGTGCTTGTATCGGATGATTCTACGCTTGAAGCGGAATCATCGCTTGAATACCGTTGAGACACATCTGGGATGAATTGTTCCGCTATTCTTTGGATATTTCTAATGTCTTCCTCGGTTATTTCGGTTTCAGGAATTCTAGCCCGTTGAAGCTGAATGTGAAGTGGAACTGACTGCTCTTCATTGTTATTTGGCATGGGGAAAGGAAGATGCAGTTCACGAATTGGAATACGTTGGACTTGGATACGTAGTTGTGGTTCTGGTCGGGGTGCTTGCATTATTTGTGGGGGAACTGGTGGACGAATTGGAACTGGTTGGAATGCTGGTGGCATTTGATGGACCATTGGTTGAGGTTGCATGCGTTGTGGCATATGAGTTAGTGGGACCTGTGAAAGTTGTGGGCCGAAAGGAATTGGAAGTCGTTGAATTGGGAAGAATAAGGGAGGAATTTGCTCAGCGTCCTCGTGTCTGCAATAAAAAGTTCGATAAATAATAGAATCGTTTTTCTTCATTACGTATTAAAGTACTTCTTCTCCTCTTCGTTTCCACTTTCACAGAAAATGGAAATGCGTTCACCAGAGAACTTGGCTTTTTTAGGATCTGTGCTAAGGTTGAGTCCAAATGGAAGTTGCATAGTTTTGGCTGGAGAATCTACAATTTCTTCAGCGTGCTTACGTTCTACCACACAGTTCATGCGGGACCTGGGTAGTTTTTTTTATTAGACTTTAGCTGGTGTAATTTTAATTTTAACTTACTTTTGATTGTTTGCCAGGAGAGCTGCGGCCAAATCACTTAAGTCTAATTCAAGAGGAACTTTCATTTGTGTCTTTTGTAAATCATCGGCTTCATCACTGTCTGAGAATGAGGAGTCCGTTTCGGGTTCGTTCTCGTTAAGAGATGGTATATGAACTTCTTGTTCCTGCTTAGGTTCTTCCTCTTTTTTAATTGGTTCTTCCTTGTCTATGCTCTGAAGGTCCGCTTCATCATTATTACCTTCTTTACCAATTAAGGCTTCTGCACGGGGAATTTCCTGAAAATAGAGAAATGTTTTGCTTAAAAAGTTGAATCCAAATAAAATTGTTAAGTGGTGTGATTATCCAAGCAGCCGTAACCTTGGTCTCCAAATATTTAACGCTCACATAAATTAAATAATTCCAATTTAAGTGAGCGGTAAATATTTGAGACCAATTTCAAGAGACGATTTTCGGATTTTTCTCTTTTCTTTCGCATTCATCTGAAACGTACATACTAACGTTTGCGCAAAAATAATTTGCAAAATGCATTACTTCATCATGATAGCATCCACCGTTTACAGAAAACGGAAATAGTAATGAGAAAATTAATTTGCAGAATTTAGTAAAGAAATTGTCAAACTCTTGACAGAATTTTATTTGAAGTTAGGGTTTTCTATTGAGGTTTACTTGTATCAAATAAAGCCGGTTTCGCTTCTGGCGCGATATTGTGTATATTATGAAGAAATTGTGCTGCTTTGTCAGTAGATGTGAATCGAATAATTAATTATAGAATGGCAGTGGTCTCAGTCAACTTCGTATATGTATATTTGTTAACACACATGAAATAACTGCACAGATCTTAATCTAACCACGTAGATTTCAAGTAATGGCAAATTTTAAAGCATTTATTTTAACGATCCTACGAAGTTGACATGGAAAAAGCGTTTGGGACTGGAATCGAACCAGCGACCTTCCAAACAACCAACCACACGCGGGTTATGTATACGTCATCACCATCCAACGTGACGTTACCTGAGCTGCCTGGGATAAGCAAGAAAACTCGGATATTCTGAAAAGTAACTGTGGGGAAGCTTTGATAAGAACTTACCCAGAAGCATATTCTGCAATCTAAGCATTTTGGTGAGAATTAGAGTAGATTTGGTAGAATCTAGTCAGTTGAGTTCTGACCCTTTTTCGCGTCGAATAATTTGTCTAATAAAGTCCTGCTTTTCAATTAGTTTGGTGTTATTATTTTTTTTCTAGCCGGAATACCTCGATTCCGTAACTCGCGCTCTGCCTTTTTCGTATCAACATCGTAGGATCGTTCGTATAAAATACAATTTTGACTAACTTCGTTTGGTTAAAATTGGAAATGTTTACTCTAACCACATAGTCTTAACTTAATGCTCTTCCTATTTCTTTAGCTGTTGGAAGCAGAATGGTCGCGAATGATGTCAGTAACATAGTCCCCAAGTAAACGTCGCAGTTACACTCGATCGTCTTGACTGTGGGATGCGAGTGTGGCGGGCGGGAGCGTCGGTAATCGTCGCTTCACCATTCTGTTAGACAGAGGCGGTTTGTCGCTATTCAAAGACAGTAGGACACCTTCAACGCATCCAAATCGTAAGAGAAGTGTGAACGCAAAACCCCGATGTGTTTGTTGCTCTCCTAATGTGCCAGATCACTGGCGAACCAAAGGCGATCACACACGCTATACTTCAATCTGAACTCCTTAACGGTGAACATCTTCTTGAAACGAGTACTACTCTTACAACTCGCGCATTGACAATTCTTCTGCTGATAATCAACCGTCGACGACAATGGAGATAACAGATGACTCATCATCGCTGAGGATGATTTTACCTCCGTCCGATCCATGCATCTGACCACTACTGGATTGTTCATCAGAATGAACAGAACAATCTCTGCCTGGTAAAGATGCATCTCCCCAGCCTTACATAGCAGAATAGATTAAAGTCATCAGAGAAGATTCCTGCACCTGCCTTGACTTCAATTATGGCTCCATCTGTTCTTTGGCATCGTGCCTTCTTTGATCTCTTTTACATGATCCAAGATTTCCTGTAGAATTATTTAGGCCCTAAGGAGCACTATGTGCCATTCCGCTGCATCCTAAATACCATCTTTCCATAAACAGATCCGGCGGTGGCAGCACCAGGAGAGTTTCGAGCGCAGTTATGAGTGTGGTGCAAAAAGCGTCCGGTATTCCCATATCAAATGACAGAATCTATCTAATCATCATTGAATATATCCAATGTGCTGACTTCGGTGACATATTTCACCTTAGCTTGTACACTTCTATATCGATCCATCAACAACTTCGTTTTTCTGATCTTTTCTTCAACATAATGTTTCCAGGTCAACTTCGAATCTAGGCATGCACCCACCCTAGAAATATTGATCTCAGATTGAAAGGGCATAAGCGGTTCAACTGACAGATCCTTTGTCTTACTGGTGAAAATTATCGTTCTGCCTTGCTCGCGTCAATTATGAGACTCTATTTCTCTGAACACCCTTCACTACTCTCAGAGTATTTCTCATGACATCAGCGGGTGTTGCCAGCTTGCAAATGTCCAAAAACCACGAAATTTTATTGTTTCGTCTGCATTTGTTATTTTATTATTATTATCAAAAACAACAACATAACCTAATTAATACAGCCCGCAGCAATCAACCCCGCTCCGACGTGCAAGTACCCTAAGCCAGTAAAGCTCCCTGTCTGTTGTCCTATTTAATGGCGCTCTGGATCAACAGACCTACGGAATTTTATGTTTTCATACTACATGCTTAGATATAAATTAAATCCAAGCATGTTATTATAAATATAATAACCTTCGAGGGACGTTGATCCAGGAAAAATTTCCAAGTTCCCCGAATTCAAACTTCCAATGTGCGAATTTCTTCAAATATCCCTACCTAAATCTGAAGCCCACCACACTGTGTTGGGGACCTATGGCTGACCACAACGGACTTTTCCTTGAGATTTACCTGATCCTTCAAGACGGAGGAGTTTTCAGATTTACTCGATGCTGTCCACACACTACAGACTTTGTTTGCAGTTTTGCGCGATGAAAAAGATGGATCGGATTTTTTGTTGGTAGGAGCCAATGACAAAACTGAAGGAACGTGGCACGAAGCTCCCACATACTTCGGTTTTTTGCTCCAGACTTGAATGATTCAGGTAAAATTTCAAGACTAGCTAGAAATCCTCAGTTTCAGATTTACCCAACAGGTTTTGCTTTCAGATCGTTTTACTCGATCGTCCTTGGAACGCAAAAGTCCTTGGCTATATGAAGTCCAACAGTCCCTTTACCAAGACCAGTCACTTTAGCCACTGGTCTAGGTTTACCAAGCGAATAACACCAGGAGGTGTAATCTCTCTTACAAGGAAATTCCGACAGTAGAGAGAAGTATAAAAAGCGACATTTCCAATGGCCTCTTGAACTATAAAAAGAATCGGGTTAACACGGTCAGTGATGATGAGGGCTGCAATATAGAGTTACTGCAGTGCAAGCGAGGCATCACCCAACTATTCTACAGAGTTTTTTTTGTGTTCAGAGTTAGTTTCATATAAACTGTTAAGAACGCTATAAAAATTCGGACATTAAATAGGGTGACATAAAATTGGAAGGATATTTGGAAAGCCTTCCTGGATGTTGTGTTATCACCACATATCGTGTACGTGATGTAAACCACCATCGTTATTGTGATATTCTGATTCGGTGGACTGCCTTTGTGAAGCCAGTTGTCACTTCACTCAACACTGACTGTAGCAATGGAGGTCATGCTTAATCTTATACCTCTGGACATCTACGGTAAAAACATCACTTTTAAAAGTGCCTTAAGACTGATGTTGAATGTCCTCAGAAGAGGATCAAAGCGGGATAATGGCAAGCTTAATTTCAGAAAAAGCTTCTCCGTTGCGATCGCTAGTCGAGAGGATTGGGATGGTGAACGCATAATGTATCTGCACTGACGGATGGGACCCAGATGAAAGGGTGGGAGCTGGCGCATAATGTTCGAGAATCCTCAGCTAACTACTCCAGTGTGCTTCCAGCGGACACCTTTGTCATAAACAACTCTGTAATGCTGTGTCCCAGGTCACAGTGACATATAGGGAAACGAGGCAATCGATGACCTTGCTAGGAAATAGTAAACGAGGGATGGACGAGGTTCAATACCTGTGAAACCTTAAGACAAGTGTGATTTCATTGCTTAAGAAGGAGGCGCAAAGCCGTACGGTAGGTGTTCCTTTAAATGAATTCTGTAGAAGTTATATTGGACGAGAAAAATGTTGAAAGTTTTCAATACGTTCTTTGCGAATTTCTTAGTCTAGTCAAATGAAGGGAAGCCATCCTAGTTGAGCAGAAACTAGCCCTTGTGGCTGGTTTTAGATTCCCTCCGTTATATGGTAAGGTTCTATGCATGCGGTATTGACTGTTTTTTGGTTTGGAAAGTGTAGCCAACTTTTTTATTTTTGAATGGCTTCCACTCCAACCTAACCTAACCTAATTTGTCATTGTACATCAAAAGGTGTATCGAGAGATACTATAGTATCTATATACTACAGTATAGTATATATATAGTAATAGTACTCTAATGAAATTTTTAGAGAACTGTGCTACTTTGAATAGAAAACCTCAAGGTATAGTTGGACCCTTTGTGGCAAATAACAGCGATTTGAGAGCTTTAGTAGACTCGGGCCTAAAATTTCATCAATTGTAGGATGAAGTTGAACGCAATAGGTTTGTCAATATCAATTGTAGGTTATCTTAAAATAGATGCGTATAAGATTGAATATGATAAAAAATACGGAAAGAAAATCTTACACATGAATGAATCGCAATTAACTGAATGCGTTTTGGCAATATATCACAAAAACTATCAATGGCCTCGAGGTACTCATTAAAATGTCTATCTAATTTTGAATTAAAATACCTCAGTTATGGTGGTACAAATTAAAGCAGACATTAGTTAATATCACCTGGAGGCACTCATCCATCTAAAGTCTAAAGGATGCTAAGACTACACAATCCGACAACCAAACACAAAGCAGCAATTGAAGTTATTCGCGTTTGTAAGCTCGTTGCAAAACACCATCATTTTGTGTAAAGGTGAACGGCCCAACATGTTAAGAAACATCTCCGCTCCTATCGTCCCCATCCATGTAGAAAATTATCATATTCCGCAGAAGTGCGCCGACGTTATCTCATAACTAAAAGAAAAGAAAAAAACATTAAACTGGGCTCGTTCACTTCTCGGCGAGGACTTGTGTAATCCGCGGCGCGAACAAAAACTCGGCAAGAAGCTTAGGAAATTGGTTGGCTACAGAAAAATCTCGGCAAATGGAGCTACACCTTCTCCACTTTCACTTCTGGCTACTTGCAGTTATGTTTTCGCTTTTATTTTGCCAATTGTAGGCAGGTACGCTCAAAGAATCCAAACCCGGATTGTCCATATCGAGGCATATGCCACCACATCCATCTACGGGAGAAATTTCAAATATGTTGCGATTTGCTTTTTCTGATTTAGTATTGCAAGGAAATATGTATAAGGAAACTGCAGAATTTCTGGCCAACATGCATTAAAAATTGATGCAATTTCTTTTATGCAATCGCAGGTCGTACGGGGAAATTCAGTTCGCCTTGTTCATTGCGATTGGAAAAAAAACTCCTCAACGGAAGCAGGAAGATATTTTTGACATTTTTGTGGTACTCTTTATTCCGGCTTGAGAGGTGGTTCAATGGATAAGAAATCATAGTTGACTTCGTGGATGATTTCTTCTTGGTTGCAATCAGAGTTACGAAAGAGTTCGTTGGCCTCCATTGAAGAGGACGCAATTAAATCAAACATTTTTATGCAATGCCCGGTAGTTGGGCTCGGTATCATCTTGTCCATTTGATGGTTGCTGTGCCAGTTCATTGTCTTTGTCCAATTGTTGGGAAATCGAAATGGACTATAATTTGAATTCCTCACTTGGTTACGTCTATCTTAATTGCGATTTTATCATGGAAGCTCATTTTACACGTTTTATTTTCGCGGTATATTTCGTGGCGGTTATTCAGGTGACATTGAAACTTACGCTGAGAGAAACCTATACGGACCAATGATTGATGGAAACAAGATATCAGTGCCATTTTGGGGTTTTTATGTGCTGTTGTGCTTGCTTCCTTGTCTACATGCCGGAAATATATCACGGGTTTTAATGATTTCTCTTCTAGTGAAATTATATCCCAATCAAATTTGAACATTTTTGATCACATGACTGATATTATCGCTAGCATTTTGTGAATCTGCATTAAAAGTCTGAAATAAGAGCCTCTGGCAAATATGTTAATGATGATAGAGGAGTTTTGTAGAAAAATTATTCTACCACAGTTCCTTAATGATATATTATCGATATTTGATAGGCATTATTTTTTGCTGTACAGTGTGGTATGTTATTTATTTTCTGATAATGCGTTTGAATAAATATAAAACACAAATCTAAAGTTTTGGAAGGAAATGGCGTTTTGACAAAATTTTGAGAATTTTCCTGGAAATTTTCTCTTTTTCAAATTAAGTGCACACCGCCAAACACCAAAATTTGCAACTTCCATTTTAAAAAGGGAAACGTGTCCCCATTTGGAATAATAGGAGGTATAGGGGCGGATTCAGAGGTCATGGCTTCGTCGTGGCTTAGGAAAGTCATATTGTCATATTGTAAAAAGCAAGAAAACAAGACCAAGATAATTTAAATTCACATTTATTACTTGTAATCTGTTTTCTTTTTAATGAATGTTAGTTGAAAACAAAAGCCTTCTAGTACTTGGCTAAGGAGGTATCAAACCCTGAAAACCTAAATAAGAAGGCGATCATAGTTAAAAATTTCGAATATACAGTGATGAAATCTTCTCGGATATTTTGCAGGTTGTTAAACAACACCAGAGCTCTGTTTTGTTAAATTGTTACTTAAAAAATTTTCCAATTCTAATTCTTATAAACTAAAATGTAGCCCTGTGTTTTAAGAAGCGTCGTCGTATTACTGGAAGTGTCGGGACGAATTAGAACACAAAAGTTGCCATATGTTTTATGTATTATCTATGATGTAGCGTAAGACTTTTGGAAAATATTGAAAATTAAGAAAATGACAACCATTTAAAAAATAAATTCGAATTTTTCCCGCACAAATCGGACTTTAACGTGTCGTAAAATGTATAATTAACATCTTTCCAAGTTAAATATCCTGATGTCCAACAATTTTGAGAAATTTCCAAAACAAAAGTCGCTTTGTCTAGATTGATGGTAAATTTGATCAAATATAATGTTCGATTGGACAAATTATATGTCTTTATGTCCACATTAATAACCACATCGAACAAATGCATATATTGTCTCAATATCTAAATCAAATGTCCCCATTATCCCTCCAGACAAATTTCATGTCGTTCTGCCCAAATCAAACCGTCATTCTCCACAAATTAAATGTCTGATGCAGTGTCTACAGGCTTAATTAATTTATTTTAATATTTTTAGGGGAAAAAATACACACAGCCGATAATGTTTGTATGAAATTTTAAGATTTTTTTTGTTGTTGTAAAATGTTTACTTGCATGAGAAAAACCTAACACTTATCCACTGTAATTGAAAAAAAAGTGGGAGTGAGTGGTTAATAAAAAAAAAACTTAGAAAATACAAGAAGTAATGTTTATTATTTGAAATAGCATTTCGGGAATTTCCATGTTTTTGTTGAATCAGATTCAAAATTTGAATCATAAGTATAATCAGTCCTGGTCTTCCTTTTGTTAAGGGGTATTGTTAGGAGGGAATATCAATGTAAACATCGTAAAGAATATACAACACAGAACTCAGGCTTAAATAAGTGCTATAAAACTGCATTAAATTGCGATAATAATGGACCAGAGAAATGAACTCAGAAATATGTGATGTCAGCCCATAACCGATGGAAAGCTGAAAACACGTAGGCATGAGTCCGATCGTCAAAGTGTTAAATCTAAAAGTCGAAGGAGATATAAATTTATAATAAGAGAATAGCTGAACTTTCGCTTCAGCGAGTACATAACGAAAAAATCAAGATACGAAGTAACATATAATTTTGATGTTTGGGTTCTAATAAAACTGCAGAACAGAACGCTAGAGCAGCGCTGCCACCCCATAAAAATAAAATAAATGATTCAAAATCGGAGTTAATCTCGCTGGCTGACTAGAGATGTTTAAGTGGAGATACACATGTAGGCAAAGAAGGGGGTATGAATTCTATAAAGTTTTTAGGGCCTCTAATCTATATATTAATTATACAAAGAAAGCTCCCGGTTCCGTATTTCAGCCACCTTTTTTTTATGGAGTTTTATCGAGCTTTTCTTGAAATTTTATAATGGCAACACTGATTCGCATCAGTTCGGGGTTGTGTTCATTACTTTGGGGTTGCGTTCCTGGGTAACTTTGGTGTTAAATTCGGTGTTTGCCACCGATAAGTATGCAATACATGGATTTATTGCGACTTTTTTCATTTCATTATTCTGCATGGAAAATATTTTGCAAGTGTCTTTTTACTGCTTCCTTGCATGGGAGGATTACGCCTACAGGGACACCTCTGAAAAAACGCGCTTTGAAATTTAAGGTGCAAATTGAGGGAACCTATAAAAACGTTATGTCACTCATATACCTTCAATTTGTGCAATTGCACATCGGTCTCCTAGTATAGTTAATTTCGTAAATCTGATTTAGATAGCTTAGTTACGTGTTCAAATTAAACACCAGTTGTATAGCTAGCTAAGACCTTGCCAAAGCTTCTAGTGATGATGATGTGGTTGTTCGTGGCCTATGCAACATTGCATAGCCGAGTCCTTGGTATGTTTGTATTTAAATTACTTAACCATCAGCACTGCATGCACATGTAAAAGCCAATGCCAGTTAAACAGATAGTCAAATCACTTTTGAATATATGCTATGCCCTACTCTACACTATTTTAAAACTTTCCATTGTTATTTTCAAAAGTGCCGAGTCAAATTTTTTGAAAAAAAGCAAATATTGACCAATAGTTGAAAGTGTTAAAATTCATAACTTGTTTTCTGTATTAGTTCCTGAAAAAATTAATGACATTTATATATGTATGACGGCGAATAAACTACAATATATTGATGCTTGACTGGTTTTGTTCATACGTACACATAAACTCGAAAATATTTTTTAGGAAATGTTTTTTAATCCTTAAATGCTACGATCCAATTGTATGAATTGCAGTTACCAAAGAACCTGGTAAGACAATGAAATTAAAATCAAAAACAAAAAAAACATTCTTCTTTAAAATGGTACAAAACAAAATATCTTTTTAAGATACCTGATTAAAATTTTCTCCATAATTTATAGAATAAAAAAATTAAATACTAATTGCCGAAATCGCATGATAACAACAAAATTTCGTAGCAATCTGTAAAAAGTAAAAACCCATTAAATCACAAATTTATTTCTGCTGGGTCTTGTAGTTTATTTTTATTTGAATTTACATTTGGAAGAAGAGTATAGAGGTTGACCTCTAGTATTCGTACAAAGTGAGAAACTACATAAGTAATTATTCATAATCGGGGGTCGAAGATTAAATAAAGAACACATATTTCCGGTTTTCTATTCTCTTCAACAACTAAAATTAAAAATGTTGAGTAAATAATACATGTATCTTCATTGTTATATAAGAGCAATTACACATTCATTTTTCAAATGAGAGGTCACCTTTGTAGTTACACTAATAAATTAAAATATTAGACAGGTACAGAGTTTCGGCTAATTTTCTTCATTCATTGGTTTGATCCTCTTCCTCTAAAAAAACTCCTGGCTTTTAAACTCGGGGATTTCATTTACTAAACCTGTACACTTTGTTACCAGATTTTCTCCTCTGTTGGCGTGGTTCAAATCCTGGTGCGGTGATTTATCTGGGTACCAGTGGTTGACGCAATTCTACTGACAAGAATTCTACCTGCGAAGCCATTGAGATGTTGCACAATAATTTCATGCCAACAGCCACAATTGTTGCAACATTTGTCAGGTTAAAATTTCCCAATCTCGTCTTCCGTAATTTTCTTCCACCTAAACCGTACTGTGTGCATCATAAGGTTGTCCCCCTGAGCTTAGACAACACCCTAAAAAAATTTGCTTTCTTCAAAGCATTCTTTTGGTATTGTAGCAATGGCAACTCTATGGTCGAAGATTCTACTTTATTAGACTTTTTACTAATAAGCCCATACGATATGAATTAGTCAAACATCCCTATTCGTGATGTGGAAATATTGGACAGCAACGTATGGAGATCTTTCTTCGTAGCAGACTATTAACATGTTGAACGCCATGCCCTTTAAAAGCTCTCTCACGACAAATGCTTTTTAACACGAAATTCCCTCACGAAAGCTTTTATGCTAATTGTGACAGTCAACGTGTTAATGTGAATCAATTTTCCTAGTAGCCCAGTTCATCCGAAGAATATGGTCCTAGTAATCTGGTGGAGACTAGCAGAAAGCTTTTGTAAATAAAATGCCGGATTATCGCTTATGGACATACAAAGCTCAATACTTTTTCTAACTCTCAACGCAAAAAGAGGAGTGTTATAATTTTGAAACCTTTGCCTGTCTGTGGCATCGTAGTTTCAGATCAGACGAATCGGACGAATCGGACGAATGTTTTTGTTTGAAAGCTGGTATTTGTGAGATGGTTCTGGCCGATTCCAATCCAGGTCTTCGTCTTCGTCTTCATCTCGTTATAACAATTTGTGACGTCACACCGAGACAACTTGGAGCTTGGCTAGTTTGCATAAGACTTCATCAAGTTAACTTTTGAGTTGACTTCAGGCAAATTATGGATAGGTTTTATGCAAGAAGACGCATATTCTTTTGCATTATTTTTGATTTACTACAAGCTAATAGCTTTTACTATTTAAATCAAATGATTCGAAGCAAAAATAATAGCTGCGTTCTTTTGGCAGCAGAGTACAGAGTTGTCATACATTAACCGTGTTAAATTAACTCGGTTATTTAACCGAGTTAAAAAGCTTACTGGATTATTTAAGTCTTCTACGGGGAAATAGATGGCGCTTATTGAAAGTTTTTGTTTTGAAAAGTTGATCTTGCTCATCATAGCAATTAAAATATGCGCTAATGTGGGCAAAACTCACATTAAGATAAATTTCAAGTTAATAACGGTCTTTACTTATCTCGGGTTTGCTTAAAAAGAGGAAAAGATAAGTAGAAGAATTATCCATGGATACCAACCGTTCTTTTTAGCTTTCATAACTCTGTTGCCCAAAAGAACCCAGCAAATGTGTAATTTCCATCAATTTCTGCCTAATAGGCCCATTAGTCTTTACCATGGAAGATGAACGAAATGTCAAAAATCTAGCCCAATTGGAACGAGCATGCTTGAGCTCGTCTCGGTCTGACGTCACAAATTGTTATGACGAGACGAAGACGAAGACTTGGATTGGAATCAGCCCTTAGTCATGTTGGATGGAAATCGGTTCAGCCGTTTCTAGGATATTCACCTCTCATCACAGTTTGTGTACGGATTTTGGCCACTATTACAGCTTTAAACGCTGATTTTTTTAAATTTTAAATTCAATTTGATTTATTGAGACAGAAATTGATAACAGCAGCGCTGTCAGTTGGATCAATAAAATTGTTAAAAGATGTAACATAGCAACTACCCTAAATGATCGATTTACAATTACCAGGCTATCACAGTCTGCTCACAGCCATTGCTACAGTTCCGTGGGTTAATGGAAAATTTAACTCATTGTAAGTCTTACGGGTGATAATATGGTGGTAAAGATCGATCTAGTACTCACAAACAGGGTCGTATCCAGGAATTTCGTTTGGGGGACTTGCGAATTTAACTACACCTGAAGAAAACGGAATTTTAAAGTATTTTTACGATTTGGTGTTTTTATTTCCCTAAGACAATTTGATAATTTGGAATAATTTTGCATAGGTGCCTGCTCAGGAAATCCTCGATAAGTCCTCACAAGGAGCACTTGAATCAATGCCTGTTCTTTTTATTTCTTCACCAAAAAGGAAGCAGTGGTCATTATGCCTGGAAGGAAAGGGTTGGATACTCATACACAGCATCTTTGTTGTAGCTCTCCTCAAAATTTTGGCACAAGTCTGTACTGGAGATCTAGAGGCTCCAACGGACGTTATAAATGAATAATTTTCCGTCATAAGATGTTGTCAGACATTAAAGCTTCCGTATAGAGTTCTTGCTTGGTATACTGTTAGCTCCAAGATGGGTGAGTAAATATATACGAGAGTAACGGTCCAGATTAAGATGAAATTCTTCATTTTAGTCGGTTCCTTGTTTTCCGGAAGTTGACGTTCAACAAACCATATCAGAGGCATTTGTTTACGGTTACTGTAGAGTATCTTTATCTTATTCAAAGAAATGATATATGTCTCAAAAAAGCGAACTTTCATCTCTAATCAACGATAACCATCAGATTTCTAATTTTCACACAATATTTGAAAAATAAAGGCTAAAAA
>QYTT01091354.1:1865-14078 GCA_006980735.1 Dasypogon diadema
TTTCCCGGAGTGATCTAATAACAGTCTTGTGAAACCTATTATCCTGATTCCCTGATATATTTTAAGTGATTTAGGATTCTCTTATGCTCATACTTAGTCCCTGTGGTTGCAGATAGAGTCTCTCTTGTACTATTAGGCTTTTCGAAGGCATTTAATTCCATTAATCATGAGGTATTTCTAAGACCAGGTGTGCAATTACACTGATTAGTAATTATATTATAAACCCATCCTGGGAAATCCCGCAACATAAATAAATAAATAAATAAAATTACGTATAATAAATCTGAAACCTTACGTAAGTGCCTTTGGCGAGTTTTACAACTAGACATAATAATTATATAATTTAGCAATAATTCCTAGTGAAAAGTGCCGTTCTTATTTATAACTTCCTAACAGCAAATTTTTCAACGGAAATTAACTTTTAAAATTTTGAAATGATCCAATGTTAAAGTGTGCAACTTATACCTGCTTTCTTATGCTTCTTTTTGGTTTGTATTTCAGGTATTAACTCACAAATCGTACGAGGGATATGCAGAGTGATTGGAACAACTTTGACTAAATATAAAGATCCTCCATCTCAACTCCTTGTTAGAGATTTAATTGTGGATCTATTGAAGGCGCATCCTGAGCTTACTTTGGAACACTTTAATGGGGTTTTCAAAACTTTATTGACGAAAGAACTGCAAAACGCACCACCAGTGAAAGCTTCTAAAGCTGCTGTAATTGCTCTAGGCTGGGCTACGCTTATTGCGAAAAATGCAGAGGAATGTAAAAATATAAAGGAGGAGTTACCAAAACTGTTTGAATATCAATCTTTACTGTATCAAACTTCACTTTTGTGTGGAAATCAAAAGGTTATTGAAAAGGCTGATAAAATAATATTTGATTTGTGGTCGCATGATGAAACTATTCTAAGTAAATGTTTTAAAATATTCTTGGATAAAGAACCAGCTAGTAATGTTGCAGTATTCTTGATACTAATGACAAGATTTAAAGCGGAAAAATGCGATGATAGCTCTTTGTTAACATCAAATAAGACAAAGCTCATAGAGCATTTTATAAAGGGTTTAGTGAGCGTTAAAGTTAAACCAAATTCAAACTATATAACCGCCTGCAAATTACTTCTTCAGTCAATCACTAAAACTGAATTTGAGGCTAATATATATCCAGCATTACAACGTGCAATGTTACGTAGTCCTGAGGTCATTTTAGGTGGAGTTGGTGCTATTGTGCATGAACTTCAATTGGAAATGAGTGATTATGCTGTTACACTAGGAAAGACTTTAATGCAAAATGCTTACTCAAAGGACGCAACAGCTAGGAGCGAATCTGTAGAATCTTTAAAACAATTGGCAATGAAATGTGGAAAGTCAGAACCTGTTGAAGAACTTTTGAAAATAATTTTCGCTATTTTGAATGGTTCTGATGGAAAAATAACTGTAGCAGAATATAGGATGAATATACTGCAGGTAACTAATTCTTATATAATTCTTTTTTATTGGTGTATGATTGATATATTTGCTTTATTTCAAGTTTTTTAGTTTGTTTTGTTTCATATGAAGCATGTTTAGTTTTCATATGAAGCATTTACAGCTAATTAAAATATTTATCAAACGTTAGATGAATTTTTCTTTATTTCGAACGAATAAATTTTTATGGTAATTTTGAAGGAAAAACCGCTGAATTTCTCGCATATTATTTTGGGTTTCAGTATAAATTATTGAGGCACGATAACAATTGCCTAACGCGATAAAATTTGCTAATCATTTATTGCACTTCTCGTAACATAATGCCCGAGATTATCGAACAATTACTAAATTAACTACAATTCCAGCTACAGTTGCCACTTAAGACCATTAATAATTACAACAAGCGGATAGTGATATGTTTTTCTGAAAGCAACGTTTTTGTCTTAAAATCCTAAGTTAATATTTATAACAGTCATTATATGCTTTATTTTTGTGCACTTAACGGATTAAATGAAATAGTCGTTTCCAGTACTAGAAAATTATCACACTTTGTAAAAATTCGAGCATAAGGAGAGTCGAAAAATTTCAGTCACTCTCAATCGAGTCAATCGCAGAAGATTTGTATTTTTAATTCACTTGTGAGTTTTATATTTTAGCTCATCACTTGCATTTGATTCACTCATGAGCGATTTAAATTTTTAATGAGCCGAAAAATACAAATGGCTTCAACTGCACCTGCAAATCACTCTTCGCCTTTAAAAATATTTTCTTTAATGCAAAACAGCTAAAAGAAATCAGATTGTGTTGGTAAAGAGAGAAAACATTTATAGAGTGCAATATATATGGAAAGAACTCATCACTTTTAATCGCTGCCGAGTATTAGGAAACGAAATTCAGCTCGTGAGTTTAAAATGAGAAGATTTGAATCTTTTTTTTGGCTCGCGAGTGATTTTTTCTTTACTCTGAAAAATGCCCATAAAATCAGTATCTGTGTATATTGTTTTTTTCGTTTTCAATTATTGTGTTTGTATTCGGTTTTGCTGTAGGCTGTAGCCATGCCACGTGGTAAGGTACTAGATGACGTAGGAAAAATGAAAATTACTGCAAAACGAGCTAGGAAATCTCATAATGTGGTATTCAATTTTCTGCGTTTAGATGTAACAAATGTGAAAAATAACCAAACATAATCGCAATAAAACATTAAAGTCCAAGACAGAAACGTTTAATTTCTCAGGAGGCTAAGAAAAATAAATTTGCAGAGCAGATTGTTACAAAATTGGATTTATCTATCACAAATAAATATGTGCGACAAATTTTGGTTTTTAAAAAAAGAAGTCCAGGGCTATCCGTTACACATAAAACTGCACAACTCAACCTTCTCCAGAAATCACACATAAAATAAAATAATGAATGGAACAAAGTACTTTTTTCCGATGAGAACAAATTTAATTTCGGTAGTTCCAAAGGATTCCAATTCTACTGGCATGACAAACGTTTTAAAGTGAAAATCAGGATGAGTCGTAACTGCAGTAGTGGCAAGTGACTGGACTGGGTGTTTGGGTTATGGAAAATTAAAATTGTATGGATTCCAACGAAAAGTACATGGAACGCATGGAAACAATTATGGTGAAAAAAGCTGAGCATTTATCTGGGCAGAACTTTATTTTCCAATAATAATGTAGCAATCCAGTTATCAAAGAAAGTTAGAAATTGATTCTATGATAGAGATATCAGGGTCATTAATAGGTCTGCGAGAAGTGCAGATATTAATCCAAACGAAAACTCATGAAGAAACCTTGCAAGGCGTTTTTACACAAATGGTCGGCAATATATTATAAAAAAACTCAGCTGAAAGGCGTATTAAATGAAGCGTGGCAATTAAATTGCACAGTGTGAGGCTTTCATTAAATCAATGACGGATCGAGTTTTGAAGTAATAGGAAGAGAGCCTTGATATTGAGGTCATTCTTTCCTGCCTGCCCGTCATGCCCATTACCTTCCTTACGGCCAGCTCCTCGGATGTCCCTATCGATATGGGTCGATTCTTGTCGGACCTAAAGGGCTGAAAAATTGAAGCAGACTAAGGAAGAGAGAGCAATCCGGCACAAACAAACGCTCACTGTTCCATGCCAGTACATTTATTACAAATGCTCAATGGGATCGAATAATAGCGAAAACCTACTTACAATAAAAGTGTGAGAATAGGTATAAAAAGCATAAAATGTGAGTGCGTTAGTGTTGCAATATTTCAAAAATCTATTTTATTCGAACTGTAATAAGCTATATTTTCAAAAAAAAAGTGTAAAAATGGGATAACCTTTTAAAGGTCACTTTTTGCTAAGATAAATATTATTTCTTTATTAGATTAAAACACTAACTAATCAATTTCATTTTTCCATACAGTTTGCAATCATTAACCATATAACCTAATTTTGATAAAACAGAATGAATTTCTCTATTTACAGGGAGCTGGAAATCTTAGTTTTAACGCAATCAAGAAGGACGAAATTCTACCGATGTTAACAACAGTTACAGACCTTTTCACAAAAGTTTTGGAGACTGAGATCCAAGAAAAGGTTTTGTGTCACGCTCTGGAGATGTTTAGCTTGTGGTCACAAAATTTCAAAGGAGAACTATCTCAGCGTGTTACAGAAGTCTTCAAAAGGGGTTTAGAACTCAAATCGACTACTCAGTCAGTAAGAACTGGATACCTACAATGGTTGCTTGCGTGTCTTGAAAACGGACATTTAAATAATGTCGAAAATTTAACACCCCTTTTATTGAAAGTAATTGAAAAAGCAAGTCAAAATGCTACGCAAATTCCATTACTTTCGGAAGCGGTCTGTGCAGTATGTATTGTCTTAAAAATTGAAAATACCAACACCGATCAAAACAATCAGAAGTTACATTCTTTCTGGAATATCGTGATGGATATGGGGAAACAGATATTTGTATCGGATAGGTTCCTTTCAGCGGCACCCAGTGACACTTTGTGTTATGTAATGTTGATGTCAACGAAAATTCTTATTGAACATTTTACCAAGATTAAGGGAAGCCCTGATCCAATATTTAAAGCGATCGTGTACAGTTTAACGTCTCATTCGGTAAAAGTGAGAAACTACTGCCTAAAAGTCGTTCCAAGCATTATCGAGCACAAAGAAGGCATAACATTTGCAAAAACTTTACTGGTTGAGTTGACAAATTATATTCAATCTGCTAAAATAACTTTCGAGGGTGAACCATCCGCTGACGACAACACTATACCATCGCATGCGTTTGTTGATGCAATTCAGGCGTTGTGCTCGTTTGAAAGCATATCCTTGGCAGATGCGCAAATTTTGGCTCTTAACAATTTGCTGTGTTGCCATCATCCAGCAGTAACTTGCAATGAAGTCGATTTGTGGGAGAAGATAGTCAAGGATAAGTTCAAATTAGATCCGAAGTCCTTTATTGCCTTGAATATGAAACAAATTAAAGAAGTTCTAATCGATGATTACAAACCCAACAAGATGTACGAAAATGCCGTGTCTACCATTATTCGACTTAGTCCGGACATCGCCCTGCCCATTTTGATATCGAAAGTTATTACAGATTTGAATGATCCAGAAATGTCAAATGTAACCGATGACGAGTACTTCACTTACCTCACTCCTGACGGGGAGCTGTACGACAAGAGCGTTATTCCAAACAACGAAGAAATTTATCAAACCGCTGGATTGAAACGAGAAAATAAGGTCTACAGTTACAAAGAACAACTTGAAGAGTTACAGTTACGTAGAGAAATTGAGGAGAAGCGTCGGAAGGAAGGGAAGGCAAAGCCTCCGCAACTAACACCTAAGCAACAAGAAGCCATAAGAAATCAAACTGAGAAAGAAAATTTAATAAAAAAGCGGCTGCGGGCGTTAAATGAAAAGCTCAACATTCTCGTTTCTCTAATTCAAGCTGGATGTAATGGCAATCCAACTCAGGTCTCTCTTCATTTTGCCAAATTACTAAACTCCATTTTACGCGTACTACAGTCACCGTTAGCTGCTCAACCACTTACCGAATTATATTACTTTTTAAGGACGACTTGTTTCAGTGCTCAATCCGATTTAGGGAATTCGTTGGCTGTTGTCACTTTGCGTATGTGTAAGCCCCATTGTGACCTAAAGGAAGAGTGGCTTGCTCAAGATCTAAACGACACCATTACGGATGTGCTCGAGAAATTTAATAGTGAAGTTTTTGAACAGATGTCTGATGTTAACGAGATATCAGAAGATGACCAAAAGTTCCTTCTAACGGCTCCAGCATTTTCGTATGCTTTCGAGTTTTTAAAACGGGCTTTACTTTCTAAAATAATCGAAAAGGACGAAACGCGTTTGTTAGTGGGAATCCGGTTAATAGAGAAGCATGCTCAAATTAGAGGTGATACTGTCAATGGGGAGTTATCAGATTATCGTCATCCGAAATATATGCCACGGATTGAAATGTTGCGCCTGTTAATTCAACTGATTAGCAATCATCGAGGACGTGTTCAAACACATGCTGTTGCCGCTCTCTTAGACGTTGCTTCTAGTTCATCAGGGGAAGACTTTTGTGCTACAGCCGGAAAGGATGAGGTGGAACTGTTTTTAACAGCTTTGCAACATAATTTGGAAGCAGTTCGTGATGTTGCTCTTCGTGCATTGTCCATAATAGTGAAAACGTTACCTTCAATTGAAGACAATTACGAATTCGGATTAAGATTGATTCGAAGGCTTTGGGTAGCTAAGCACGATGTGTCCGACGAAAATCGTTTACTTGCAAATGACCTATGGGAAAGGGCTGGTTTAGAAGTGCCTGCAAACATGTGCGAGGAACTAATGGGCGATGTTATTCATCCAGAACCCTGCATTCAAAAGGCGGCAGCTTGTGCATTTGTGTCCATATTAAAAGAGGAAACATCACTAATTCAATCCATTCTTGATCAACTGCTAGAAATTTATCATGATAAGCTAACAATGATTCCTCCAAAATTGGACCAATTCGATCGTGAGATAGAGCCTGCAATTGATCAATGGGGACCACGTAGAGGAGTTGCAATTGCAATATCACAAATAGCACAGTTTTTCTCTGTAGCAGATGTGAACCGAGTTATGCAATTTATGGTGTCTCACGGGCTTGGTGATCGTGAAGAAATTGTACATAAAGAAATGTTGGCAGCTGCACTTGTTATTGTTGATTTGCACGGGAAGGAAACGATCGCTAATTTGCTCCCAGTTTTTGAAGAATTTTTAGATAAGGCACCAAATTCCAGTAGCTATGATAATATCAGACAAGCGGTAGTTATTTTAATGGGATCCCTGGCAAGGCATTTGGACAAGGATGACCAGAGAATTCAACCAATTGTTAAGAGATTGCTGGCGGCATTATCAACACCATCACAACAAGTACAAGAGGCTGTCTCCAACTGCTTACCACACTTGATGCCATCCGTAAAAGACGAGGCGCCAGCCATGGTTAAGAAATTGATGCAGCAACTAGTCAAGTCAGATAAATATGGCGAGAGACGAGGAGCTGCATATGGTATCGCGGGCATTGTAAAAGGATTAGGGATTCTGTCATTGAAGCAACTGGACATTATGTCCAAACTTACAACATACATTCAGGAAAAGAAGAATTACAAATCTAGGGAAGGGGCTCTGTTTGCATTCGAAATGCTCTGCAACACTCTGGGACGACTCTTTGAACCTTACATAGTTCATGTTCTGCCACATTTGCTGCAGTGTTTCGGAGATTCATCACAATACGTTAGGCAGGCGGCTGATGACACTGCTAAGGTAGTGATGGGAAAACTTTCCGCTCATGGTGTAAAACTTGTTCTGCCATCACTACTGAATGCCCTTGACGAAGATTCTTGGAGAACTAAAACAGCATCCGTTGAACTACTTGGAGCGATGGCTTATTGTGCTCCGAAGCAACTCTCTTCTTGCTTACCAAGCATTGTCCCGAAATTAATTGAGGTCTTAGGAGATTCGCACACTAAGGTCCAGGAGGCTGGAGCAGAAGCCCTTAAAGTCATTGGATCTGTAATTAAGAATCCGGAAATCCAAGCCATAGTACCAGTTCTACTGAAAGCTCTTGAAGATCCCTCCAATAATACTTCGGCCTGCCTCCACAGTTTGCTTCAGACGAAATTCGTTCACTTTATCGACGCTCCGTCACTTGCTCTCATTATGCCAGTTGTACAGAGGGCGTTTATGGACAGGTCAACAGAAACTAGAAAAATGGCTGCTCAAATTATTGGCAACATGTATTCTCTCACCGACCAGAAGGATCTCACTCCATATCTACCAAACATCATCCCAGGTCTGAAGACATCTCTTCTAGATCCTGTGCCAGAGGTGCGTGCAGTATCGGCTCGTGCTTTAGGAGCTATGGTACGTGGCATGGGCGAATCTTCCTTTGAGGATCTACTGCCATGGTTGATGCAAACTCTAACATCTGAAACAAGTAGTGTGGATCGAAGTGGCGCAGCTCAGGGACTTTCGGAAGTTGTTGGTGGGTTAGGTGTTGAAAAGTTGCACAAACTCATGCCGGAGATAATTGCCACAGCTGAAAGAACAGATATTGCTCCCCATGTAAAGGACGGCTACATAATGATGTTCATTTATATGCCAGGAGCATTCCCTAATGACTTTACTCCATACATTGGTCAAATTATTAATCCAATTCTCAAAGCTCTTGCTGATGAGAACGAGTATGTAAGGGATACTGCTCTCAAGGCTGGTCAACGAATCGTTAATTTATATGCGGAGTCGGCAGTAGCATTACTGCTGCCAGAATTAGAAAAGGGTCTTTTTGACGATAACTGGAGAATCAGATTCAGTTCAGTACAGTTGCTTGGGGACTTATTATACAGAATTTCTGGTGTATCTGGAAAAATGACAACAGAGACGGCTAGTGAGGACGACAATTTTGGTACAGAACAGTCTCATTCAGCTATTATTAAATTCTTGGGAGCTGAGCGAAGGAATCGTGTATTAGCTGGCTTATATATGGGAAGAAGTGATGTTTCTCTTATGGTGCGCCAGGCTGCACTTCACGTGTGGAAAGTTGTAGTCACAAATACCCCACGTACCTTGCGGGAAATATTGCCAACACTCTTTGGACTACTGTTAGGCTGTCTGGCTAGTACGAGCTATGATAAACGACAAGTGGCTGCAAGAACTCTAGGAGACTTAGTGCGCAAATTAGGTGAACGTGTTCTGCCCGAAATTATTCCTATTTTGGAGAGAGGATTGAATTCAGATCAACCAGACCAAAGACAGGGAGTGTGTATTGGTCTCTCTGAAATTATGGCGTCCACATCCAAAGACATGGTGTTGACATTTGTTAACAGTCTTGTGCCAACTGTGCGAAAAGCATTAAGCGATCCTTTGCCAGAAGTAAGACAAGCTGCAGCGAAAACATTTGATTCTTTGCACTCCACAGTCGGTTCTAGGGCACTGGATGACATTTTACCATCAATGTTGGAAGGCTTGTCTGACCCTGATCCGGAAATAGCTGAAAGCACTTTAGATGGTCTGCGCCAAGTAATGGCAATCAAGTCCAGAGTTGTGCTACCATATCTCGTTCCACAACTTACGGCCCCACCTGTAAATACCAAAGCTCTGTCAATTCTAGTTTCCGTTGCAGGCGATGCTCTCACAAAATATCTTCCCAAAATTCTTGCCGCTCTCTTACAGGCCTTAGCAAATGCTCAAGGGACACCAAGCGAAAATCAAGAGCTAGAGTACTGCCAAGCAGTGATACTGTCTGTGAGCGATGAAGTTGGTGTCCGAACTATAATGGACACTTTAATGACGTCTACAAAATCTGAAGACCTGGCGACACGAAAAGCGGCTGCAACACTTTTATCAGCATTTTGCACACATTCACCTGGTGATTATTCTCAGTATGTGCCACAACTGTTACGTGGCTTGTTAAGACTTCTAGCGGATTCTGACAAGGATATCCTTCAACGATCATGGGACGCACTGAACGCTGTTATCAAGACATTGGACTCAGCCCAACAAATTGCTCATGTTTCGGATGTTCGCCAAGCCGTGCGTTTTGCTGCTAGTGACCTAAAAGGTGATGAGCTTCCAGGGTTCTGTTTGCCGAAGGGAATAACTCCACTTCTACCCGTATTCAGAGAAGCTATTCTTAATGGTCTGCCAGAAGAAAAAGAAAATGCAGCTCAAGGTTTAGGAGAAATTATATCCCTTACTAGCGCACAATCGCTGCAACCGTCGGTAGTTCATATCACAGGCCCATTGATCCGAATTTTAGGAGATCGTTTTAATGCAGGCGTAAAAGCAGCCGTTCTAGAAACCTTGGCCATTTTACTTCACAAGGTTGGTGTGATGCTCAAACAGTTCCTTCCACAATTGCAAACGACGTTTTTGAAAGCTCTTCACGATCCCAACAGAAGTGTTCGGATGAAGGCAGGCCAAGCATTAGCTAAGCTAGTTGTGATACACACAAGGGCCGATCCGCTGTTTATGGAAATGCACAATGGAGTGAAAGGCAATGACGACAGTGGCATTCGTGAAACAATGCTGCAAGCTTTGCGTGGAATTATTACTCCAGCTGGCGATAAAATGACGGAACCTTTACGAAAACAAGTCTACGCAACACTTGTTGCTAATCTCTCTCATCCCGAAGATGTGACGCGGAGTAGTGCCGGTGGTTGTTTGGGCGCGTTATGCAAATACCTCTCCCCAGAGCAACTTGATGATGCCCTGAAAAATCACATTCTCAACGAAGAATTCGGAGATGATTGGGTGCTCCGTCACGGCAGAACTGTGGCTCTTTTTGTTGCATTAAAAGAGAGCCCAAAAACAATTTACACCCCAACATATGAAAACAAAATATCAAAGGTGATAGTTTCCTGTATAACTTCAGATAAGGTGCCAATTGCGAGCAACGGAGTCCGGGCTGCAGGCTATTTGTTGCAGTATTGCATGACTGATGATGTCCAAATACCTCAATCCATTTTAGTTCCATTTGTTCGTGCTATGAATCACAATAGCAATGAAGTGAAGCAATTGGTTGCGAAAACTTGCAATTACTTGGCCAAGGTAGTTCCAGCAGAAAAGACTCCGCCCGAACTGCTTAAATCGTTGATACCAATGCTTGTCAATGGTACAAAAGAGAAGAACGGATACGTAAAGTCAAATTCAGAAATAGCACTCATAGCCATACTGCGACTTAGAACAGGCGACGGAACCTATCAAAAGTGTCTTCATTTACTTGAAAGTGGCGCCCGAGACTCATTAAGTGAAGTTGTCAGTAAAGTTTTGCGGAAAGTTCTTGTGCAACCAGTTGGAAAAGAAGAGGATCTCGACGACACCATCCTGTCTTGATCACCATCTGTTGTGGGGCGTGCTAAACATGTTAGCATTTATAGTAATTTTCTCTGTAATACATACCATTATTACCTATTGATTTGCGATTGTTTTATTTTTGTGTTTTATATACAAAGTCTTCTGAAGCGTTCAAAACTGAGTTCATTTTCTTCACATGAACTGAAATTTTTTAGTAAGATCATATTTCAGGAATATGTGTTAAGACATTGTTACTGCTGTAATTTTACTTTTAATACATGTCTTGTACGGAAACTGGTGTTTTACTAAATTTTACAGTTCTTTATGTTATGTTAATACTTTTTAGCGATTATAATGACCCTATTTTATCACCGGGTTTTTTTTCGTGCGACGTTTATAAGAAAGAAAAGTGCATAAATATGAAGAAAATAGAGAACAATTAGTGGAAAATCGTAAACGAGCTAAAGTGGAGAAAAGTTGGGATGATATAAAAATGGAATTTAATAAAGAAATTTCAGAGGGGATGACTGAACGGTTTTACTCCTGTGATAGGCTTTGGTACAAACGTCGATAAACTTCTTTTAATATTGATCAATTTGAAAAGGTTAAAAATGAATTACTTGATGTAAATATTGAAAATCAATTTTGTTTAACGTGTACTGAATAGTGAAAGAAATAAAAACTACCGTTAGTTACCCCGAAATGTCTGTCGATGGGGTTGTAACTTCTCCGTGAACATTTTTAAATTTCGTGGAAAGTTGTAATGAATGTCTGTTGCGGTGCCGGCTAAAAATTTCTCAATAAAAGTGATGTTACTATTTATATTTGGAAAAAGTGAAATTTTATAAGAGTGAACTGTGAAAAGAAGCAAAATAATATCAAAGTGGGGAGAAATTCTAAAGGAGGCAAGGTTCTTTTCTTCGATAAATTCTTTGTATGTACCACAACAAGAAACTAAAAACATAATAATCTGTGGTCATTTGAACACAGAATTAAGCAAAGAAAATTCATATTCTAAATCCGTTAATATACCATTGATTAACAACGAAAATAGTGCAAAAATTAATACAGTGATGCATTGGAACTTTTTTCCAGTAGAAGCCGCTTCCCTATTCAGAAAATGTTTTGCCTCCCGAATACCATCACTATAAATAACTTAATTAGAGTAGATACTAAGTGGAGTATGTAAAATTAGGATTATTTAAGATAGGAGTATTTAAAGCTAGGGTAGGAAATTAGGAAAACTTGGATTCAGAGAGTTTAACTTAAAGACAATCACTTACTAATTTAGGACGGAAAGTACTGTGTGGCGAAAAAGTTTGACGCAATCCTTACAGAGAAACCCCTGAAAGATATAAAATGAAATCTCTCTAAGAATACTAATTGAGGAAATACTTACTTGGTCCAGTCGTC
>QYTT01091354.1:17485-45407 GCA_006980735.1 Dasypogon diadema
GTAAAATTAACATGTTCAGGCCTGCATATTTTCAAGTGCGTTTTTCTGGCTTATAAACTTCGCAGAAGAGTGATCCATTTCAAATAATTTGCAGTTAGTTGTGAGAACCGATTTTTGTGCATAAACTCCGTAAGTGATTACTGGCAATGCAGAAGAATCCCATATAGACTCTTCCTATAACATCGCGTGTAAAAAAAAGATTGTCTGGAATCCTGAGTGTAATTAGTTGCCCTTCAAAAATAATTGGTTCTAGAACTAGTTCCTAATACATTACATTTCCTACAGGGTTATACTCGCGGTACTTCCTCTTTACGAAGTGAAGAATTCATCGTGCTCTCATGATTTTTTAGTATTGTAATTGGCGGCTAATGCTCGAGCGTCTGAAACAGCGATTGCCAGAATTAAAATTGTTAAAAACAAAGTTTATAAATTGAAATTACTTCGAACATTGGAAATTTTACTCGAAAATTTGTAATTGGTGAGTTGGCAATCGTCGCTCGAAAGCAAAAATTTCGTCTTCCTAAGTGTTTGATGAAAATGCATCGCAGGATAAAAGTTGAGGACATTTCATCCTTCCTCGCTATTATATGTTCAACATGTGACGATTAATGTAAAACTGCTTGAGTTGTCGATTCTTAAAATCGGGAAATTTTGAAAAAAATTTTCATGAAAATTTGGTGTGCTATCTTTAGTCGTGGAAAATTTTTACACCAGACATAATTTTTGTTCTTTTTAAAGATAACAAGTTAATAGTTCTTTAAAACACAAAAGAAGAATTACTTAAATATGTTTCGGTTCAAAAAATATTAAGTGAAAAGTGTCTTCAATTTTAAGCTTTTATTTATTATCGAAATTATCTCTAGGTACCTTGTGGAAATTGGCATACTCCATCCTTACCCCGAACACCCTATAAACTAAAATTAGATAATAAGCCGATTTTTCGGATTTGTCATAGTGTTAAAGAGTTGGAACTTTACTTACCACCTACCTAACAATACAAAATATACACAAATCTTTTTCTTCTTCAAAATCTCCACAAGTTTGGCACAGTATTATGAACAAATGGTTTCGTTTTTAGTGGAATTTTATTTATAACTAATTTTGTTATTGCTAAGGCTAACGTAAAACCGGTAATAATAAATTATTGCTTCAAAAAGGTTCTGATTTAATCTGATATTAATAAACGGTGCCTTTCACTTAGATCTTTGAACAATAAAATTTTATACTTACAAATTTGTCACGTATGTCACAACACTTTATCTCAAAGATAATAACATTAAATAGTATTTTTTCAGTCAGTCTGACTTCTTCCTTATGCCCCTTTTTTGCAACAATCTAACAATTCGGTATTGGGCAACAAGGATTTGAATTGTATCCTCCGCAGCATACTGGCGAGTAGCAAACCGTAGGAGCAGGTGGACACGGATAACATGGTGTACATACAGGCTGACAAACACCAGCAGACTGAATTGCCCTGAAATAAAGAAAATATACCATTATTAAGGGATCTTCAGTGAAAATAATTAAATTCTGTTCGATTCAATGTCTCTTATTTAATATTCATTAATAATTCGAGGTTTGAAAGGTAGCGGTCCATGATAGCTAACCGTTTGACGGCCTGTTGATAAAGTGCCTGATAATCTATTCAGTACTTATCTGGCAGATAAATTATAAATTGTTGTTTCACAAGTGTCTGATAACTATATTTGGTAGATAAAGTGTAGATAGGCTTTTAAAATTTTATTTTGCAGAAAAGTTTATTTTTTCAACATTTTTACGGTAACTTGCCTTGAGTTAAACCGTGGATTGTGTATAAAAATGGAATTGTTTGACTCTTACATTTTAACTTAGGATCATGTCGAGATCATCTTCTTTCGTTTAAGACAATGCACGTACTGTTATTTTATCTAGATCTCAAGACATCAGTCCTCTTGAATGACCTTAGATTCAAGAGCAGTAAAGGAAGTGGGCTCTTTTCGCATAAGCAAACATTCAAACAATTTTTCAATAAGATTTTTTCTGATGGTATGGAAAAGTAGGTAACTCACAGTGAAGAAAAAGATTGGCAAAGACTGCCGACATTAACAACATGGATCAATGGGGACGCCAAGGTAATCTGGTGCCAAAAAGAGACAGACAAGCGGATGAGATCATCTCAGAAATTAACGAGCCGACTATGATTCTAGTTGCTATTGCGCGGCTTCGGTAGCGAAATATACGAGGTAAATCTGTTTGGGAAATTTAGTGCTCATTACCCAGAACATTTGAAGGTGGTATGGGTATATCCCAAACCCAAACAAGATAAGAATTATTTTGTAATCCTTATAATCTTCGGTCAACGAGTTTATTACCGAACATCAGCAAGATTTTTGAGAAAATGGGAGGAGCTTACGTGTGCATTGCCTAAACCCATGCTCTACAGTCATGATGCGCGGCTGTCCGATGAGGTTCAACACTTCACCACGTTATATGGAAAATTTTCAGATGCTCCAAAAACAAGATGGCATGCTTAAGCAATTTTCGAACGCCCTAATCACAATTCATGCCAAGAATATCCTGTAAAGATGTAAAAACTCACCTTTTCTTAGTCATAAGGTCACGATATTCCAGTTCTATCCGTAGTATATCGCACGGCTTTACTTGGTCAAATCGACTGCCTTTAAGATAAGCTTTTTCTTGATATTCATCGGATAGTCTACGACCTTGCGCATCTACCGATCCACGTCCACGGTCCTTTTTACCAGCTTTTTTACCATCTACTCTATCATCTTTATCATCATGTCCCGCCTTGCTTTTCCTCTTTCCGCGCCTCATGTCATCCTCATCCTCATCCCCCTTCTTTCCTTTACCTTTTTTCTTTTTGCGCCCGCCATCTTTATCGTCATCATCATCATCATCACCCTTCTTTCCTTTACCTTTTTTCTTTTTGCGCTTTTCATCTTCATCGTCGTCATCATCATCAAGATTTTTTACCTTTTTTTTTTCTTCTTCCTTTTTTCATCTTCATCGTCGTCATCGTCTCGAGATTTTTTACCTTTTTTTTTCTTTTTGCCGCGGTCATCATGATCATCATCATCGTCTCGAGACTTCTTTCCTTTCTTTGTCTTCTTCCCACCATCCTCATCATCGTCATCTCCAGATTTTTTACCTTTCTTCTTTTTACGCTTATCGTCATCTTCGTCGTCATCTCCTTTAGATTTTTTGCCTTTCTTCTTCTTCTTACCGCCCTCATCATCATCATCGTCGTCTTTGGATTTTTTACCTTTCTTCTTTTTTCTCTTACCGTCACTTTCAACACTATCATCACGTTGTCGCGACTTTCCTTTCTTCCCCCGTTTCCCTTTTCCAATTTCGTCATCCGAATATTCCTCAGAACCTCTTCGTGATTTCGACTTCCTTCTTCCAGAAATAGATGACCTACCTTTCCCCCCATAATCTGAATTTAAATTAATTAGACCCGGCAACCTTTGTTTCGATTTCAATTACCAATCGGGCTAAGTTTTTCGTATTTAAAACTTGGTCCGCCATCGAACACGCAATACTTTTCACGACGCTCATCTTCTTGTATTTCTTTAAGCGCTTGTTTGCATATCTGTTTAATGGCGCAAAAGGGGCATTTCTGACAAGGACAACAGCAGCAAGATCGTTCCCCGCCTCCTATGTCGTTGCCATCACCTTTTTGATTGACCCAAGGTTTGCAAAATCTAAAATGCAATTTTCGCTTTAAATTATTTTCAATACAAGACTTGGTCGTACTGATTATTTTGCATCCCCTGCGTCCCTAGACTGGACCGATTATTTCCTGCCTGCAAGAGCACAATTAAAACTGGAACACTTTTGAAGCAACCAACTTACGGATGCCAGGCCATTTTCCTTCCAGCATGGTCTGCAATAACAGGGATCAATTGTCATAATACATGAAAATACTGCAGCAAATTCTCATTTAGTACATTTATTTTTGAAATCACTAAAATTTTTTTATAATTTTGACTATTTCTGATTGATGAAAATTATCTTGATTGGTTTGAGTGAAAATTCAAGGCCTAGTGATTATTCTATCGATGTCCAAAATGCATTAATATTTAAAATGAATATTTTAGTTTTCAAATGGATGTCACTACATGTTGCATTTTCGGACGAATGCTCAGATGAAAAGGAGTGAAACCAAAACCTTCGTTTTAGGTGGATGGTGGATGGAAACTTATTGTACCTTCCCCTGCCATTACAACAATGAAGCAAATCCAGGAATTTACAAATGTAATTGGTTACTGATGTATTGTAAATATGTATAGACAAGGTAGGGTATATATAGAAGGGTATTTTTATTGGATCGCAAAGATATAAATATTTCATTTTTTTCTAAAAACAAAAACTAAAGATTTAAATAGCAGTGAAAAAAGCATTTAGTAGCATTATTTACAAAGAGAGAGAGAGAGTATGAGAGCTGCAGGATATAAAAAATCCCCGCAGTTTAACGTCTAAAATCCGAAGTTGAAGACTTCCACTATCATACGCTTAGTCACAGAAGTTTACTAATGGAAGGACATGTATGTTTTTCATACTTTGTTTATTTTACAAAATTAAGATCCATAACACTATTTTTAATCTAAGATATATTCTCCATCATTCTCTACAATGCTTTTCCATCTTTCTGGCAGAGTTTGAGTGCCCCTCTTCTAAAATTCATTTGGTCGAATTCTTCAAGTACCGTTCCGACATCTTCTATAGAATCCATAGTGTTTTTCATCCAGATGATTTTGTAGACGGCGCAGCAACTGATGATGCAATGCACAGTGAATATTCCCATTCAAACCCCTCCAGCTTCAGTAACGTCGTCCTTGCTGTATGTGGATAACGTTGTCTTGACAAAAGAACACCTTTCGTCTTGAAAGCAAAGCTGATCGTTTTTCCTGTAGGACTTAGGCCGGTCAAGCTGCTTGCAGTAGATCTCCTTCGTTATCGTCTACTTTGGGTTTAACAGTTCATAGTGGACTAAACCCTTCATATCCCACCGAATACAGACCATCACCTTATGTGGGTGAAAACTTGCTTTAGCCTACAGTTTCAGGGTGTCCTCTTTGCTTAGAAACTGTCTTCTGCGGTTGACATTTGTGATCAGAGAATCCAGTTTTCGTCACATTTCAGAGGCGTGGCAACAAGTAGTAGCACACATTCACTCTCTGTGGGCGATTAGACTTCGAAAGTTCATGAGAAACCCAATAACCCAACTTTCTGACTTTCCCGATGCATAAAGGTGTCGATAACCAAATCCAAACTTCTCCGCTAGCTTCTCAACAGTTACGATGGGGGTTTGTTCCACCAGGGTTCGCAGGACGTCCTCATCATCAGATCATCGGATCTTCCAGGACTAGGCTGTAATTTCTGGATCGAAATTTCTGGAACCACCTTTGGCATTGACTTATGCTTGTTGTGCCTTCTCCATACACTGCATTAACATTTCTTGCACTTTCAGTCGCGTTGTTGCTTTTATTGAACTTTTAAGACAAACAAGGCCAGTCACTTCCAGTTACTGTTAGAGCTACACTCCACTCTTCAAAACTTGCACTAAGATAAAGACAAGGTAAATTTCTGTCTTTGGTATGTCCAGAATGTTAGGAGTTAGTTGACCTGCCTCTGTTGTGCCGTCCTCTTCATTTTTCTTAGTTTTTAAAAAGTTCATGCGTTACCACGAATTGCGGAGACGCAACAGTCACTTATTGCAAAGATTCACATTAGCACAACTATGCCAAATTAAAATCGAGGTCAACTGGTATCCGGAGTTTGCATACTAACGACTTGATTCGCCCTAGGAAAGCAGCCCTAAGCATGGAAGATGTGCGTGTAGCTGCCCTAATAGCGACTGATCGTAGAGGGTTTCTCTGTGAAAAGTTTCGGGATATTTAAAAAAAGCAATTTTACCAGATATTAAGTTACACAAGGCTGGTCTAATACCCATAGCGGCTGGTGAGATAAAATTCAACCAAATGATTTCTGTAACAGCGGTCTTTACGCAAACTCGGTCATAATTTCCTAATTTAGTTACTCAAGCAAGACATTATTTTATTAACAGGTAAATTTTGGTATTGCTAAAGAATGCTTCGGTTCCATATCCATGTGTCACATAGAAACCTTCAACAGTATGTCCCCTAAACAAATTCTGTCGCATTTTACGATAGAAAAATTTATAAGATAAAATATTTTTGCTGTTTTGTTAAAACGTTCATAAAAAAAATTCTATTAATACGTTCTCTTCTGTAAACTAATAAAATAAAATTCCGAGATCTTCTCAAGAGTTCTGCAACAAATACTTATCTAAAAGTGAATTATATTTCTAAATTAAGTTAGCCACTTTCATATCAAGAATTTGGCTTTGTACTTTGTACAAAACCACTGAAAGTCGTTCCATTCACATTCAAAATTTGATTTGAGATAGAATTGACCGTGGAACACACTTGAATTTGGGTCATGGTTGACGACTTGCCCAAATTGCTAAATTCATCTAATTTTAGATATCCTGCGATGGCGAGGAAATTTTTAGTTTATGGTAAACAGTGAAATTTGTCCCCCCACACTTAACAAAAGTTCAAATTAAATTGTGAATAATGAAAAGGTTTTTGCGTCATTGATGAAATTTCTGAAATGCGTCATATCAACGCCGAAAAGAAGAACAATTCTTGACGTCATCTGAATGTATCATGCTCTATAAGTAGTGGTATTTTTGTTGTTTGCTATTTTTATAATGTCTTAAGTAAAGAAACGTGCCTATCAATGAATAACCATTGCTATTGGTTATTTGGTTATACAAAATTATTTACGAGACAATCTTACTACACACGTAATTATAAATAAAATTTTCCCAAGTCGACACAAAAAGACATTTTTTTTTTCAAAGCTGAAGTCAATGATTCATAACCTTGAAATTTCTCTCTTCTGAGATCCTTATAATTACATAAAATCTTATGGAAAACAATAAAAACAGTGTTTATTGGCTTCCGAAATTCGAAGCAAAGCAAAATAAATTTGAATGAAAGAAAGAATATTTGTGTAACCAAATATGATTTCGGTATGACGGGAAGTCTAAGGGGAAAGCAGAGTTGAGATTGGAAAAAAACAGATCTTGGGATCAGACAATCGAGCTCTCAGAATTGCAATTTTAGTATTATAAATAAATAAACAGTGATGAAAAATTATTTTTATTAGTAAAAAACACAGTATTACAATATTAAATTAAATAAAACATAAAAACCAATGTCGTACATAAAAACCAATATCGCCGGTGTTGGCATTGCCTTAAATTGTAATGAACAGTGACTCCAGTGATCATTACGAAAAGACTTTAAATTATTGGGAAAACATGCAGCTGCGTATTAAAATGTCCATTGTGATATTTAATGTCGGTGATATCTTCATGTAACGGTTAATATTATCTATTACTCAACAAGTTCTTGTGATAAAAATAGTCCAAACACATATCTGTAACTACTAACAATGTAAAATCTTAAATCGCCAGACGCGATATAAGGCAGTTGAGTTATCCAGAGAAATTACGTTCCTTTATTAGTTAAGTACATTCTAAGTCGTCTATCAATGGAAAATAAGTCTTGAGTAAATACATAAAAGCGTTATAAGCTCATCAATGTAGCGACCGAATGCAGAACCATTTAAACGAGGTACTGAAAGGTGGGACACTTTGTTTACCTTTCAGTACCTCGTTTAAATGGTTCTGCATTCGGTCGCACACAAATACCGTCGATTTTTAATGGGAGAATTGAATTACTGCTTGAAATCAAGTCATTTAAGTGGATTCATATGAATTATATTCACAAAAACTTCATATCAAGAGATATGGAGTCCGTATCATACAAGTACAAGTCTACAAGTCTACAAGTGCATCCTGACAAGTACTTCTTCAAGAAGTATTTGTAAACTGTGTTCCTTATAAGGAATTCGAAATTTCCCCTGGGTTTTTGAATTTAATTCAATAAGTCGGGTTCGAATTATTTATTTAGAATTAATGCAGGAGCATCGCCGTAATGTTACTTGTCTTATGTTCTTTTATCGCTATTTTAATGGGCATTATTCTAAGGAAAACTTCGGTCTAACGCCAGGTCATTTATTCGCAATGTCTTTTATGTTACCTTTATCTGTGATTATTGTTAGAGAAAGCCACTTACAAGTTTAATACCACAGGGAGAGAGATTTAAATCTTTTTCTACAAGTCAACGCTGATCATAAAATGACTTACAGTTTTTTTGTACATAATGGCCGTAGGGGCTCTTGTGGCTTATTGCATAAAACTACAAGTTTGCAAATTCACAGGTGCTTGTAAAATAACACTTGTAATACAAGTCTACCAAATTTTAATTGTACGAAAATTTTGATAGATTTGTAGAAAACATGAGAAATTTATTCAGTTTTAAGCATTTTGCATTAAAATTAACATTTTATATATATTTAATGCTTGTGAGGTTCCAAAACAACTTGTAAGTGCTAACGATTACTAGAAAAGTTAAAAAGGATATTTCAAGTTTTTCGTTGTCTCATTTTTTAAAATCTACATTCGATAAACGGTTGATCTTGATCTGTAACAATAAGAGTTAAATTATATTAAGCGTGGGAAATTTGGGCTTTAATGGATTAAGAAATTATACAAGCTCTGCAATATTGTAGTCAAAATAGTCTCCTTATAAGACCAATAATATAGAAGTAGGCCGAGTAACCTTTAAGAATTTAGGTGTTATCTTCGACTATAACTTGCATTTTGCTGTTATTTTCAGTCCGGATTTCGTTCAAAGCATAGCTGCAACACTGCTTTGATCAGGGTTTCCGATAATATTCGTATGACACTTGATACCGACAAGTTCATATCAATATTTCGGTCCTAGCATGCAAACTTCTCTAGTCATACCTCAATCACAAGCAAAAAAAAGGTTTTTCTTGACCACAAGTCTTTCTGCTCAGTAGTGGTAGTGTCCCTTAGGGATAAATCTTTGGACCGATGTTATTTTTCGTGTTTATTAATGGGGTTTCGCCTTATCGTCGTATCCGAACCAGGAGGGTTCTGTCGTTGCACTGCAGATAATGACCTCATACTAGATGAATGCTTCATAATCGAATTTTATTTGTATTTACAAGTATTCAGTAAAAAATACAACTGATACTTCCTGCTTCTCACCAATTATGTTAAACAATATCATCATCCCTTATAACAAGTTTGTAAGAAACTTGGGCATCATATTTGATTACAAACTTAGTTGGTCGAATAATGTTAACGTCGATATTGGTAGAGTTTTGAGAACTCTTCGTCGACTGTCCTATTCCACCGCATTTACTGACAATAGGGACGTCACTGGATTAAATTTTATAAATATTTTATGCAAGGAAAGCGTAGTTCTTATTATTATGAAAAGAATAAAACACGTTATTCAAATAATGTAAATTCCTACATAAATGACATATTATTGATTGTCAATATAAATAAAAATAGAAATATCGAAACATTGAATTCAATAAAAATTCAAATTCCAAAGAGGTTAATATGTATTACGTATTTTACATATGTTGTAATTAATTATTTCCTCTGCTTTAGAACTTTTGGTGTTTCTTTTCTTTTCTAACAATATTAGTCAACTTTCAGTTTTATGGGACTACTAATACCAAACGTGTGCACCATAAACCACGATGGATAAGAAACAAACAAACGAATGTTTACATTTGAGTGAAAAATTCTTAAATTAGATTTTTCGTAATTTCGATATAACTCAGAAGTGAACCACTACAAGTAACGAAAAATTTTAATGAATTACACATATATGTAAGCAAATAATTCGTATATGTACACGAAACGTAATCGTATCTCCAAAAATAATTTGGCATCGATTCAGGATGAAAATCGTCTTGAAGTAGCTGGCAAAATTCAGAACATCTCGAACGGGCGTTAAGTGAAGACACGACATAGGACTTAAGAGTTAACTAACAAAATATAACTGTGTTGAAAAATCTCTACAGTTTTTGGAATATTCTAATCTTTGGAAGAAAAGTTTTATAAAGAAAAATCGAACAAAATGGTTTATGAAAGTGATTTCTATACACGCAGGTCTTACACTAGACCAAGCGTTTCGTCGTATACAGTTTCGGTAAGAATTTTGTTTTAAAGGAAATATTTCCTTTTAAAATAATTTATACTGTAAATTATCTTCGAAGATCAAGATAATTTTAAAGGAAAATTTAGATAAATTGTGTAGTGTGGTTTTTAGTGCCTGAATTAAAAAAGTATTTGCATCAAACGTTGATAAAGTTTAAAAATAGAAAATAAAAGTGAAGTGATATGAGCAAATAAATGTGCTATGGTGGGAAAAAAAAGAGCAAATATTTTTTTAATTCAGAGTTTATACTTGTGCTTGTGTCCCACTTGCTGTTTTATCATAACCAACTGAAAATTTTATTTCGAATTTTTATTACCCGAGAAAAAAAGAAAAAGAAAATGGTTTCAAAATGAACGAACGAATTTATGGAAAGAAATTGAAACACGTTTGAAAATTCCAAAGTTATGCATGTACATAACATTTTTATTTAGTTATGTGGACGTTTCTTTATGTTTACATAAGACATGAATATCGCATTTTATTGTAGTTTCTGTTAGATAAAGTGAAAAATGCATAATATTTATGGTTTTAATTGTCTATGTTTTTATTGTGAATTGTCGTTTATACTTTGTATTTGTCTACACTGCTATACAATCTGAAAATCACTCTTAAAAGTAGTTCTGATAGGCACGTGTACTTTAAATAGATTCAATTTATTCCATTCAGTTATGGCAAAATTTCAAGATATAAATCCAACTGGTATTATGTCATTTGATTAATAACTTTCCCTCCCCCGCTGTCGACAATCTGCAATTATTTTTGACAAAAATTCTGTTGGCAGTCACATTTACGACAATAAAATCTGTCACAGTTCCGAAAAATTGCACACGACTTGCCAACAACAGAATTTCATATAATACGTTACAAAATCCTCCCTATCTCTTGGGCAACAAACGAATATTCTGGATCTGTGGTAGGTCTGTCACTTCTGCCGAATCCAAAATATATTGCGGCTCGTCCTAATGAACCTGGCGAATTCTGCATTTGTTCTACTTGGCACTATTTAGTACCTCATTACAAATGTAAATATCATAACTTTTCTAATTACGTGTGAACGAATATGAATTCGTGAAGGCCCAAAACCATTTTTCTAGCAAGATGATGGCATTAAAATGTTACCGACTAATTTTAGATAAGATCGGTGTGTGGTTGGCGGCTTTGAAATTCCTGATCAGACTTTTCACCTTGTGTTATAAGAAAAATAAAATCGATGACTGTCAGGAAATATGTCTCTGATACATATGACAGTAACAACGCAATACTTACTTCATACATAAAAGTGTTATGCTAAAAATAAACAGAGACACTGCTTCAATTTCCTCTTATTAATTTTTCTTCTTCAAAAAATGTTTCTGCGAATTTTATTTTCTCAATTTTTTTCGGAAAAAATACTAAAACTCGAGTACGATCATAAGAGATGGAGAATTTTTTTTATAGATATATATTTTTTCTTATTTAAATTCAAGTAAGTCGCAAAAACGAACGTGTGTATGTATATATAAACACTTTCTGGCGAAAAATCTCTACAGATCTATATAAAGCGGATATTTTAGGATGGGCACGCATCTTAAATTACAGCAGTGTTCTGTGCGGATGTCCAGTTAAATGGGATAAATTTATCAAAGTACGTCAGCACATCGAAATAAAAAGAATTGATGAAAGAGTAGTGGCACAAAATTTTATTTATTGGAATTTTATATTTTTAATTGAATTTTGTAAAAAAAATGCCAAAATTTTTCATATAATGTTCAGATGTAGTCCATATTTTAGACTGACCTTGATTTTTTGGATTAGTAACCGTTACTTGTTAACTTTATCTCATATGAAATGATTGAAAGATGCCAATAAGTGAAGTATTTTAGTAATTTTTATTCACTTCATTTTTTTCGTCTTCGAGCTTGATACTAGACTTTCTACTTTTAAAATTCAACTTCTGTAATGAATGAACAGAGGATCAGAATAAGGATTTATTAAATAAGTTAAAGAACAATAAAAGGTCGAGGCAATCAATCTGGGAGGAATACCATCAGGTTCAGGTGAAAAATTATCACGCAGGTTAGGTATTGCCTTCTGCAAATCATCATAATTAGTATAAAACTGATTTTTGATCAAAGTTGTCATAGGAATCAAAAGTAGACCAATGTCGTTCAAAAATAATGAAAATAATATTGGAACTACAATGGATCCCTGAGGAACGCCAGAGGACACTGGTAAAAATTAGAAAATATAACGAATTATTTGAGGGCACTGATTGGAACATTTTTTAACAATTTCAAATTTCTGCTATTTTTATTAAAAATGACGCGTTTCGCCTGATATTGGCATCTTCAGGTTCTCACTACTAAGTTTTAAGGAATATTTTAAATTTCTTCACACACACACACACCTCTAAATATCAAAATATCTGGAAAAATTGAAATCAAGTTAATGAGCTTTAAAACGCGTTTAATCAGATATTCAATTCATGGGTTCATAATACGTCACCAGAAAAATGTGTAGGACGTTCGAAGCTAAAATTTCTTTTCGTATCATCATGAACTGTATGACGTACTTACATATATATTATATTATTTACAATCATCCTAAAAATGTTACATGTTTACTGCAAATATTTTTACAGCAAGTTAAAAATAAATAAAAATAAAACAACTAAATTGAAATATTTTTCGTGTTTACAGTCCACCAAACTACAAGCTGCATTATTGAATTTAAATTCGTTCAAGTTTAAATACCAAACTTTTAAATTTAGTGCTAAAGATATACTGCACCATTAAATGTTTGAACTCTGGAACTTTAGCCTAGAGTTGAAGAGTTAGGCACCAAGATATTGGACACTATCCAAAGAGCAATCCATCTCGTGGCATTGCAGACCATTAATCATCCAAATCAAATAATCCCATCGTCATTAGTTAATTTGAGAAAGATCTTATCTTATCCATGAGAATCTAGTTTAGAATTCCGAACGTTTGGTTATCTTTGGTTATCTGCGACATGTATTCGAGTACCTACTTAATTTAACTTGCTGAAGAAATGATTCACTACATCTGGCAGAGAAACACATGGATTTAAATAAATTTTAGATCTTCTCGCAACATTGTAACTATTAGGAATGCCAGAATTTTAGTTCTGACTAAAAAAAACGAACGAGTCCGAGCTATTCGCTGCGCTTGTTTTCCATCAATTAACGAATATCTTAGTAAAATTCTTGAGGTCTAGAACTCACAGAATAATTTAATGTCTTTTATTTAATGTAAGTGCCTTCCCAATGCTGCTCGCTAACAATCAGTATCAAAAGTGGAATAGATAGTTGCGCGATTACAAAAAATTTATACGCAAAGGAAATTGATTGATTCTGTTGATATTTGTCAGTGTCTGGTGTAATCGCAACATATGGTCACCAAATTTAAAAAACCTAACTTAAGAAGAACTAAGTATTAATATTTCAGAGCATCAAAGTCACAATACTTGATAACGAGATTTCTAGTGTATGCATAAAAAACAAAACTTTCGCTTTGAAGTAACCTTTCCAAGCTCCTCCCTGCGTTCATGCGTTCTTTACTCAACTCTATAATCCTTCTTCTCCTTATAAACAAGAACATACTTCCTATTCCTGTGTTATAACCAATGAATAAAAAACTAAAGGAATGGCTCAAAGCGAAATTTTTAAAACATTTATCAACACCACATGGAGAGGTGAATTGGTCTGAGCGACATTTTAAAAGTTTTACAGGAGAGCGAAAATAGTTTTGAAATTTTTATTTATAAAACATAGATTAGAATTTTGAAATTAGGGAGAAATAATTAAGTAAAATTTGACATTTAAAGGGTTATAATATTTATCATTATTGCTCTTTTTTCGAAAGTGTTTTCTTAAATTGTAAACGGATACAGTCAATTGATCGAGCATAAAAAATTACCCTTACTTAACAGACAAATTCAATTTACCAAAAATGTAACTTATACTAATTTAGCTTTCCACCAACGATATAGTTAACAACAAACGGTACACTGTTTAAATTTCTCTCATATTAGAAACTAAATGGATATTAGTTCGTAATTTTAGAAGAGCTGTTTAAAAACCTAAACAGAATTAAATTTAAACAACTATGAGCTTTTCTTTTGAAAGTTTTATATTACATCATCCACCCCAGAGAAGCTAAGAGTGAAGACGTCGGTCTTAATAACTGTTACTTTAATGTTTAGAACATTAAAAATAAAACTGTTGAGTTCAGTGAAATTATTCAAATCTTGGCTCATAAAATGTTACGATACCCTGGCGCATTCTTCCAGAAGTGGTATTCCACAGGGGTGGATTATAGAACCATTATTATTCAGTCCGCAGACGTCCAAATTTAAATGGTAATATTAATATTAAACTTATATTAATGGCATGTAATGATCCTGCCTAGAAGGTACATTCTAAAAATGAATTCCGATAAATATACACATATCCCCTTTTTTTAAATACCGCTTGATGATTCCATAATATATTTTATAGCTTCTTTAAATACTGTTCAATAATGTGAACTGCGGTTTTTAAAAATAGTTTCATGAAGTTGCTGTGGTTTCTTTTAGGATGTGACTAAGTAAATCAATTTTTGTAAACACATCTTAATTTTAAAACTGATTAGCCCACATAGTGAACTATAACATGCTTTTTTTCATGTTTTACACATTTAATAAGCCCTGTAGGTATATTTTTTTATTTTCCTATTAATTTCACCTTCAGAATGAATTTCAAGTGAGCTCCCTATCCATTAGCATAAATAACATTTATATTATTTCATTGCGCTGGCTTGGGGCTTAATTCATTGGATTCTAGAATTTTCTCTAAATCCTAAATGTGATAAAGAATTATTTCGCACTTTCCAATGCAATGGTATCAATATATAAGAATTGTGTCCGTTTTTGTTTTAGTAGTGTGAATTTCAAGAATATCACAAGGAATTGCGAAAGTAACATAATTTAAGACAAGAGTATCAAAATTCTAATCTTGTATCTTTGATTGGAATGTTAATAATTTTGCGCCAATTTTTGTTATGCTTGCAATAAATTGTAATACTTTTGAAATATAAATTTACACAAATTATTTAAACATTGACACCGTTGCATTGGAAAATGTAAAATATTAAAATATAAAATGGTATAGAAATAAAATAATTTGTAATGCAATAGTTTAATTAAAATTTACATTTAACTATATCTTTCTAGTTTTCAAAAAACATTTTACATTTTCCACTGCAACAGTGTCACTGTTTAAATAATTTGTGTTAGTTTTTATTGTAGTAGCTTAAATTTTCATTTCAAAAATATTACAATTCTTTGGAACCATGATGAAAATTGAACTAAATGTATCAAAATTCAAATCAAAAGTACACGTGTATTTAAATATGTATTTTTGATTTGAATTTTGACACTTTTGACTTAAATTTTGTTGTTGTTAAATGCATTATCATGCATTACCATGCATTACCATGCTCTCAAAATTAAAGTTTGCGCTACTGAAATAAAAACTTACACTAATTTTTTGAATATTGACACCGTTGCATTGGAAATTGTGACATGTCTCTTGAAAATGGTATAATTCTCTGAATTATCAATTATTTATTTGCTTCCTTAATTAAACATTACTTTTTGAAGAGTTTGTAAACAATTATTTAAACATTTTCTATGCGTTTCCTTTGTTATTGTAATGCAGCCCTTGATGATGCCTTCGGATATACGAAAAATGTAGATTATTGTTTATTACATTATGGCATTTTTCGAAAACAAATAATTTTACTCGTTCAATCATGTATAAAAAAAGAGTTCCTTGCCACATAATCAAAATCCTTGCCTTTATAACTGGTACACTACCTAAATTGGCCGTAGCCATAAATTGTGCTGTCTTCAGAATCATTGAAATGCTACTCCAGATTAACAAGGTTTTTTTTTTATTTTTTCTGCATATAACATATGTACATATTTCTGTTTTATGAATGATTTTCTAAAGAAATGCGCTTACTCGTTCATGTTCTTTTTACATACACAATGAAAACGTTTACTCTGATGTTTTACAACACGAACATGTGAATAAAGATATTTAGATAATAATATAACAGGAAGAGAATCAAAGCCAGTTTAAAGCACACAAAAATTTCCACAGCTTCAAAGTTAACCCAGTAAAAAAAATACGCACGTAGCAAACTAAAAACCAAAATAATTTCGAACTCACCACCACACTGCATTCAGATTTAGAATTTTATTAGAGATTCAGATTTAGAATGCTGCCGCTAGTGTAGTTGCTTAATTGACATCTTAACACTGTAATATTGCCCAGTTTATAGCTGCAATTATTAAAATGCTGCAAAAGGAAATAGACTTGTGTAGTGTAGCGAGCAGAAATCTAGTGAAAATATTTGAAATAAAAATCAACGTACGGTTTTGGACTTGCAGAAACGCGAAATCCCTTGGGAAAAAGTGCCATATGTTCCACGACCAAGTTTGATAGCTGATCCAATAACGGCGTTTGGTAAAAGACGTCCCAAATGTGAAGAACGAAAATCAATACTTGATAGAATTAATCGTGAAGCTATACAACCGAGCGCCGAGGTATTAGCTAGACCAATAAAACCATACATATCAGCCAGGGAAGAAACAAAACAAAGGGTCCTTAGTCTTGTCCGTCGAAACGCCGAGGTTGTGGATGGTGGCGGTAGCTTAGCGGCCAGTACTGCCAAAGACAGCATGGATCTCATACTACCGAGACTGCACCAAACAACACAAGACAAGACGCCACACAGACGTGTCTTCTTCATCGAACCATGCAAATATCAAATAAAACTAAAGAAAGACAGATATTAAAAACAACAACAGTAACTAATCAATAATTATTAGACAACATATAACACAAAACAAAATGAAACACTTAAATCAGTAGTAATTGTAGTTTAGCCCGTATAGTGCTTAACAATATTAGTGTGCCTAGCATAGTAACTTTTGTTCAATCTCAATACTCGTGTAGTACTGTACACAATATCGTTCCATGTTATCTCATTCTTGTTTATTTCGTCAAATTCTTGTTAAATGTTCTATTTTCAAACATGTTTCAATATTAATGTTATTCTGCAAAATACAGCAAGTTGGAACAGTAGGTTAGTAATAAAAGAGATTTTGTAGCGACCACATACTAAGCAGATAAATGTGAAAATTCACAGACTCCAAGGTACTACCTAGCTACCGAAAGGCCAGGACAGCACCGTTCCGTTGGAAAACAGGAATATTCTTACTACAGCTCAAATCAGTCCCGTGTCAGCTCTAACGATCCCTATGCACGACCACAGACGTCTTCATATTCAACAACAGTAGAAAAAACTTCACGGTACGGTCCCGGCGGAGACTACAACTACTCAACTGAACGAACCAGCTCTACCGGAGGCGGCCCAGGAGGTTATAGTTATTCCTCAACAACTTCAGGACGGTTACCTGGTGGCACTACATACAGACACTACTCGTATCGTGTCTAATTTCTAAACATGTCTAAAAATAACTAGCGACTGCACTAGCAATGCTTTTGATTCGAACTTTACTAACGAACTCTGTAAGATATAAGATTAAGATAATATCTCAAAATTTTTATATGTAAGGTTTCATTCGGCTTTTTCTAAAAAGCGCTAATACAGCCGCCAGCCTGGTTTTAATTTCTTCTTTTTTTTAGTATACTGCTTAGAAAAATTTTTGTGATACAGAATCGTTTTTGTATAAATAATAAACTGGCTTTGTTTGGAACGGTTTCATAAATAAAATTTTATTTTTGTCATACATTAAGTTTGGTGGTTTTTTATTATTAGACACATCTTAGTGATTTTCCATAAACTCGAATATCCTGTCCACGATATCTGCACAATAAAATGCGATATTCATAAAAAAAACGAAAGTCATCTAAAGGGGGGGGGGCGGTACCCTAAATCAAAAAACCTATAAATTGATGTCGTGTGTATAACTAAAAGTATTTTTTTAATAGTAGTTTTCATTAAATTTATTAACCTTATATTTAGAAAAAGTGCTGGCCACCTGTTCCTAAATGGCAAATGTATAATGATATATATACATACTTCTATTTTTTTAATTTTAAAATAATTGTTGGTTTGGAAAGCATAATATAGTTATACCAATGGTTTTACTTCTAGCTGTAAATTGTTATCGCAAATATAGAACTAAGCGTTATTAGTACGTATTAGCGATGCAACAAATGGTTAGTATTTCTTAAATATATTTTTGGGAGGCTCAATTTAGTGGAAAAAATAATCTTTAGTCCTATAACACTTTTTCCCTTAGGCCGTGGCTATATTACACCAAATAAAATCAGACCAGACCAGATCAGACCAGACTAGACCAGATCAAATCAGATCAGATCAGATCAGACCAGACATGTGGCAAGTTTTCCGTCAGGTCAGACCAGACTAGACATAAAGTTAGTTTGAGAAGTTATATCCAGAACAGTTCATATTGACACAAAGACGATAATAATTTATAGTCAATTTCTTTGTAATTTGAATTCTCAAAGTTTAATTTTAACGTGAGCACTATTCACATTTCTGAAGAAAACGGCAGACAATAACAAACAATTTTGTTGCTGTCTGTTCCGGTCAGGTGTAATGTAGTCTGGTCTACTTTTGTCTGCTGTAATGTGCCCAAATCTGAAAGTCAGTCAAACGTTGTCCATGTAAAAATGAAATAAATATCGAATTAATAGATATTTCAACTTTTGGAAATAGTATCTTTCAGATACTCTTATTGAATTTGGTTTTAAAAAAGTATTCCAATTTCGTTTATATTTTCTTTTATTTTTGTTCTATATTAAATTCATGTTTTTATTTTCATTTATACATTCAATAAACTATAAGTGCAAAAAATAACAGATCAATCCATAGTTAAAAGGTTTAAAAAAGTTTCTTCATGTACCCTTATCTAATTGCGTGTTTTACAACTGGACATCTCACTTATAAACTGAGAAAGCCCTCTTACATCCTCCCGAGATATCCGACAATATTTAAATCATTAGTATATGGTGCCCAGAGGATTAAGCGTGGAGGTCCAGTGCCATGGCCAAGGCGTTCGTCCGATTTAAATTCCTTGAATTTTTCTTGTGGGGTTATTTAATGGATCTCGTTTATTCAAGTCTAGTTATTTCTCAGGAACAGTCAATTAATGAAACAGTGTCGGTACTTGAGCTTACAGGAAGCAACTGTAATTTAGGGAACATCATCTGCAGGTCTTTAATTTCAAGGGTGCAAAGTTGTACTTGTTTAGATGGTAGGCATATTAAATATAGAGTTTTTATGATGCAGCCAAAGCTATGATCGCTGACATAAATAAGTGGACTTCTTGTCACAATGCGTTGGAGATAAGACGCTTTGGGTTTTGAATGCATTGAATTCAACGCGACGCGATTCCCTCTATTCCTGGCGAGAATTTTGGTAAATCATGCGATCAATTATTAACGGTGGCACTTCCACTAGAGTCAGCAGCTCATTCAAACAAGACGCACACGAAATCAGGAGTTCCGTTATCTGCAGAGCTATGAATTGGATGGGCAGTGATGAATAAGAGATTATTAGCGGAGAGTAGTGTGAGAATTGGGATAGGACAGAGCCTTGCCGCACGCCAGCACTAATAGTATAGATAGGCGTTGAAAATATCACCGCTCCACCATAACCACTTCACAGATGAAGTAGTCAGAAAAGAAACCCCCAATCCAAACTAAATGCTGGAAGGACAGACTGCCAAACTCTGTCGGAGGCCAAGCACAACTATATCTGAGTCGGTCAAGTTATGGGGACTATAATGCCAATGTTTATAGAGACTATAGTGCGAATTTTCAGGAACGTCAAATCAGCAGTCGAGCGCCCAGCATGGAAGCCATTCTGGAGATCGTAACTCAATCAATAATTTAATTAAACTTAAAGAGCTTGTTTTGTTGGCTTCAGAACTACTTACATATATTATCTAAAACTTATCAGCGGGATAGATTTAAAGTGATCACTTTTTCCTGTTGTAAGAGTGTATTAGTGACTGCATGTTGTAACCTTCGCAACTGATGTGAACAAAATTCAAAAGATGGATAAGTATTTAACACCGACTCAATGGTTCCAGATTATCCATCAAATAAACACACAGTCCCAATATCAGACGTATTTGAACTGCAATAATGCCCAATATGTGCCATCGCCGGCTGACAACCAGTAATTCCAAATTGATCACGAATTTATATCCTGTCTAAAGAGAGGCATATCTATGGACATACGAATCAGGTAACAACGCTTTCGCTTCGGAGAGGCCATTGTTAATATCGCATCTGCTTTCAAGCAAATCGAGTTGACCTGTTGTAATGTATAGCCTGGAAGCAAGCAACCTAACAAAACAATAAAAGAGAGTGCCATTGGTGTTTGATTGGAGAGCCTTGCACTTTATCTATAATCGATACCAAGCCAGAAATAGGGAAAATGGATGAAATTTCATAAAATCTGGCTGGCTTAGTTGGCACATACAACCACAAGTAGTCTAAAGGTGTCCTGGAGCGAAAATCTGAGGCTATGAGTCCCTCATTTGCGACTGTAACCTTTATTGGGTCAATTATTATCATTTGAAAGATAATATTATTCTCCACAGGACAAGAAGAATACCTAAATCCAATTAAATACTTTTTTAAGAAACAACTTCTTGTACCACTCCATAGTCCCTACTCTCTAAGGCCAAAATGTTTTCCGTATATTCATTGTAGAAATAAAATGCATTACAGGCCTGTCCGAAAACATTTACGAAGATCATGTATAACTATAATATTTTAACTGGTATCTCAAATATCAATTTAAAGCACATCAATAGTATGATTATGATATTCTTATGAATTTTATTAGACAAGACCAGCACAGAATTTCAACTGCAGTACTAAAACAAGCTTAAGTAAAATTAATCGTGATAAGCAAAAAACTTATATATTATCTAAATATGAGTATTTCTTCATTTCAGTATCCCATCTACCGGTACTCGCCCTTTACATATAGAGTAAGTAGCCACAGCATTCAGTCCCATTTTGTCGCTATCTATCATCATATTCTTTATGTTTATGCTTTACCATTTAAATTTGTGAATTGGAACACTGAAGATGGTAGTGGACTCAACATTCGGACATTTTTTGTGAAAAAGATTCATGGCATTTGACAGTGTGATCAAATGTCTACTGGAATACGGATACTGACCATTCATCCTGTATTTCACAAAACAGTCCTATTTTTTCACCTGTCGTAGCTTAAGATTTTTTTCCACACATGGGACAGTACAAAGACACTTATTTTGAATTTTGTATTGTAACTGGCCTTTTTTTATTTTTAAGAAAAAACAACCCATATTTGATGAGATAAACTGTGTCAAATAATTTATAAATGTAGAAAAAATAGAAGATTGGAAAAAATAAAACAAATCAGTGGGAAGAAAGTAGGGAGGATTTTTTGCTGATTTTCAGAAAACGACTATTGAGCATAAAACTAACTATGTCAACACTGTTTGAATTTTGTCTATTTTTTCGGCTTCAAATGCTCGAACAGAAAAGGAATATTCAATTATGAATAGGAGTAGTTAGGACTAGAAATGTCTTTTACTAACCAGATAAAACTTCTCCATGAATTGCATAGAATTTAAGGAATTCTTGATTACTAATAACGCACATGTTTTGAAGAAAAAGTCTATTCTGTAGAGAAATATTTAAAATAGCAACTGCTGCGAATTTTTTGTACTTGGTTTTTTTGTCTAGACTGCAATTTTGACCACTTTTTAAGGTAAAGTCCAACACTTTTTTTGTTGTGAGAACTTACCATATAATAATGGTTTTTTTAATTATTTTTAAAATTATATTTTAAATTTGATTTTTTGTCTTGTGTCTTGTATTTTTCTATAAAAAGCACTCATAGATTTGCTTCTTTTTGGCACGAAAGGTAATGTGACAAGGAATCAGGCTAGAAATTGGAACAGAGCAATGCCCATAGTAATAAATTTAAAGGCAGCTAAGATAGAGAGATTACATATTCGCCAATAAGCTTGGATAGCTTTACTCCGACTGAAACCAACGCGCATAACACGATGCATGATCAAAGATTAATTCTGGGCTATTCCAAAGATAGTCTAAGTTCTCATGGGTCATTGTGGTTTCAATAAAATTCAAATTTAATATTTGAGCAACGCCATTACAGAATTCCAATTCCAACTACAAAACCATAGCAAGCTTAAGTGAAATCAATCATCACAAGCAAAAAAAATTTAAAATATCTTCTTATGAGTATTTCTTTATTTCAGTACCCCTACTATCCCTACTACACGTCCTCTACATACAGAGTAAGTTTTGAAATTAATGTAAATGTCGTTTATAACCCCATCTCATAGTCACAGTCACAACAATTAGTGCCATTTTGTTGTTGTCCATCACCAAATTCTTTATGCTTACGTTCATAATAATGCCACATAATAGCACGTTAAATTTGTGGTTTAAATTAAGGGGAGAATGGTATACGTGCCTCTGTTCTATGATGTCCGCGATCACAGTTGAAAAGGTAAACAGAAGATGGCATTACTCTCAACATTTGTACATTTTGCTTAGAAAGAAATCATAGCATTTCACAGTACAAGAAATGTTGATTATTAGATACAAAGTTCAATGCGTAACACGAAGAGTAATATATATAAGAAATCGGGCTATTTTGACTGATTTGTGTCCCAGAAGAAATTCAGTTTTGCACGCATATTTTTTACCTGTGGATCAATTTTTTAATGTGTCAGTAAAAAGATTAACCTACAAAACTCACCTGAAAAATGATTTCCAACGGTGCAGGGAGGAATTATTCCTAAATTTGGCACACTACACTTCATAATCAAATTTGGTGAGTTTAATAAAAGAAACACTCATAGAACACGTTATAAATCTTTGCACTGATCACTTTTCTGTAACCTTACACTACTGAAACCCGAAATCAATTGAACTGTTGCCAGAAATTGCACAAAATACGCAAACAGCAGGATCAGCTGTTAAAATTTTTTTCATTAGCCTCAATTCCTCCTTGCCTCTATAGAGGCTATGCTCATGTACAGTGATTTTTTGCAATTAATTTTGAAAACCGAAATTTTCAAAGCTTGTAATCGCCACCTACCGATTCATAACCTGAAATCAGAAGTGCGGGTCGTAACGAAGAAAAGCAATAAAATAATGGTGTTTAACTTAAGAGTTCTATGCTGCATTAGCCAGGTGGTTCAGAATCCACATTTAATTGTATTTGCAAGAATTTGCCGATTCAGCAAACGATCTTTGTTTTTATTATTTGAATGGTAACTTGCTCTCTACAAAAAGAGAAGAATATATAAAATCAGCTGAATAATTTTTAGGAAAAAATTGCAAAAAAAAAACAAAACCGTGTAGGCTGTAGCATTCCACAAATTTTCGGAACTATTAAGTTTATTGTGTCTTATATAAGACACAGGGAGGAATAAAATCCCTTACAGGGTTTTCATAAATGGCTAACGAAGATAGTGAAAGACTGCAATATTTTAACTGGTATATTTGAATGCCGCTGCAATTAGAATGCAAAATTCGAATAATACACAAGTATCAGTTTAAATCACATCAACATTAACACACTACATTTTCGCGAATTTCATTCAAATTTAATATTTGAACAATACCATTATAGAATTTCAATTTCAACTACAAAATCATAGCAAGCTTAAGTGAAAATAATCATCAAGCATCTACTTATGAGTATTTCTTTATTTCAGTACCCCTACTATCCATACTATACGTCTTCTATATACAGAGTAAGTCTTGAAATTAATGTAAACGTCTTTCATAACCTCATCTCATAGTCACAGTCACAGCAATTATTGCCATTTTATTGTTGTCCATCATCAAATTCTTTATGCTTATGTTCATAATAATATAAACCACATAATAGCACGCTAAATTTGTGGTTTAAATTAAGAGAAGAGAATGGTATACGTACCTCTATGGATTTTGCTCTGTGATCTCTGCAATCATAGCTGAAAAGGTAAACAGAAGATGGTATTACTCTCAACATTTGTACATTTCGCTTAAAAAGGAATCATAGTATTTCACAGTACAAGAAATGTTGATTCTAAGATACAGGGTTGAATGCGTGGCACGAAAAGTAATATGTAAGGAATTAGGCTAGAAACTGCATCAGAGTGATGATCGAGAATCTGTTAAGAGGACAATGGACAGTGGAATCAATTTGTCGATAATATCACACTAAACAGATTTTACCAAAGTAAAATAATAATGTTAGTAAACCGAGAAAGTGAACAAAATTTAAAATACTAGTCGGGATGAGAAAATTTATCGTTGGGGAACCACTGAGTCACTATATGTAATGTATACTGAAGGTCCCAGTTAAAATATATCTAGATAAATATAGATAAAATCTAGACTACAAAAAAAAATCGAGATTTCCAAAATTTCAAACGAATACATGAAAGTGGGTTTATATTCTCTTTCAAAATCGTATTTGTTTTACTAACATTAAAAACAAAGAAGACTTTCGAGATCTCACTGAGCCCTCAATATACTCAGTCCCACACCTGCTGTTTTAAATTAAAAAGGTTAAACTATGAAACCCATGTAGAACGAGCTATTTGCATATCTGGCCGATGTTGTTGCTGTTTTCCTTGGTTTCATTGCTCATAGGTATTGCTAACTAAGCCAATAGTGATCTTTTTGATAAGAGGTCTCAAACACTAGACCTACCAAATCCATCATTTTGACAGGGAATCGCTCTTTCATTTGCATTATTCGGCACATTATTTGTATATCTGTTTTAAGGAGCTAGGTAGGTTTAAGTTTAAATTCATTTCTAACTAATGGCGACACATTTGGGCTGCAGAGCCATTTATATGTGTTCCATCAGGGATAAAGGAAGGCCCCTTAGACCATAAAACACAAATGGCAACAAAAGACGCTAAAAACTGCCAGTTTTCTTCTTCTAATGTTGTTAAACCATTTACTAGTATTCTGGTAGTATTGGGTAGTATTTAGTGGGTATTGGCAGTATTTTCTCAAGTGACGTAGGCAAAATTTATAACTTCTGAGGAAGGGAAACAAAATATTATAAATATTAGTTAGTTTTCAAGGGATCTGTGTTTTGGGCTTTAGGGAAATCTACAAGACATTTTAAAAAAAGCAACATAATTTTAACAATTTCTTGAAGGTTATTGAATCCTCCCAAAGGAATTTTACAGCTCTATCTATGGAATTCTACGGGAAACATGTGATTCTAAGGGGAATGTTCTTGTTCCTTCCCCGCTCTTTATTAAAAAGCAAAATAGCTGGTCGCATTGACATGCATCTTATATGTAGTGTCAAGTCCTCTTTGTTTTATGATCTAACAAAAAACTCAAAATCTTGAAAAGATTTGAGATGTCTACTTTTCCCGGCCTCCGTCAGGTATGTACTTCTATAAATCAAGGATAGATCCGCAGGAAGTAGGCGGTTCTGAATCCATGTTTAATTGTATTTACAAGATTTGTAAGAAAATAATGGACCGACTAAGCAAGGGATCTTCGTATCTTTATGATTTGAAAGCTAATTTTGCTTTCTACAAAAAGAGAGGAACATATAAAATTAACTAAATAATTTTTTAAAAACAAGTGCAAAAAACAGAACCCTGTAGCATTCCACAAATTTTCGAAATTATGTAGACTTAAATTATTAAGTTTACTGTGTCTTATCTTAACTGCAGGAATAAAATCCTTTACAGAGTTATCAGAAATCGCTAACGAATATAGTGAAAGACTACAATATTTTAACTGGTAAAATTTCAATACTGTAATGCACCAATATCAGTTTAAATCACATCAATATTAACATATTACATTTTTGTGAATTTAATTCAAATTTAATATTTGAGCAACATCATTCCACAATTCCAACTGCAAAACCATATCAAGCTTAAGTGAAAACAATCATCATAGCCAACAAAGTTAAAATGATTTAATTATGAGTATTTCTTTATTTCAGTACCCCTACTATCCCTACTACTCGTCCTCTACATACAAAGTAAGTTTTGAAATTAATGTAAATGTCGTTTATAACCTCATCTCATAGTCACAGTCACAGAAATTAGTGCCATTTTGTTGTTGTCCATCACCAAATTCTTTAATAATACCACATAATAGCACGTTGAATTTGTGGTTTAAATTAAGGGGAGAATGGAATACGTGCCTCTATAGATCCTATTCTATGATGTTTGCGATCATAGTTGAAAAGTTAAACAGAAGATGGTACTGCTCTCAACATTCGTAATGCAATACTAGGAAAATATTTGAAAAGCCCAAAGTGTGCAATCGTCACTTACGGGCTGATATTCAGCAACCTGACACCAGTTAGCCCACATACGACGTATTCATGTCCTGCATAAGGAGACATACGAATTTGCGGACCTGCATTACCGAAAATAACAATGCTTTCTTTTCGGTAAGACCGCTATTGCAACCGCGATCTAATAATTGCAACGAAAGATTTCTAGCTAATCTTGAAATTTTACCCGAATCATTGAAGCCTAGAGCAAAAAACAAAAGTATATGGGAGCTTCGTGCATCATTCTTTCCATTTTATCATTGATTCCTACTAACAAAAAAGTCCGAGCCATCTTTTTTATCATGAAAAACTGAAAATAAAATTCGTCGTGTGTGGACAACTTCGGGTAAATATGAAAACTTCTCCGATTTGAGTAATCGTTCATAGTGTGTGGCCAGCCTAAAACTCGAATATTCTAATGCATAAGTATCAGTTTAAATCAAAATTATTAATAATACATATTGAGCAACTCCATTACAGAATTCCAACTAAAAACCATAGCAAGCTTAAATGAAATTAATCATCAAGCAAAAAAATTTAAATTATCTTCTTATGAGTATTTTTTCATTTCAGTACCCCTACTATCCCTACTACTCGTCTTCTATATACAGAGTAAGTTTTGAAATTATTGTAACGATCTTTCATCTTTGTCCATTTCATAGTCACAGATATTAGTGCCATTTTGTTGTTGTTCGTCACAACATCGTTTATGCTTATGCGTAACAGAATATGATATGGCGCTCAACATTTATACCTTTTGCTTAACAAAATCATAGCATCCCGAGATGTGATGTTGATTGGAGGGTGTAGCACTAAGCGAATGTAGATATATTTCTTTTTGTGTGGAGATATCTTCTGCAAAAAATCAGGCTAGAAATTTCATCAGAACATTGCCTATAATATTAGATCGAAAGGCAAGAAAGGCAAGAGAGGTAATGTGGACGACCCAGAGATTACACATTGGGAAATAAGTCTGAAGGCCTTCCCTTTAAGATAGACTAATACGGACAACGTAGTACCTCCTTCTCCCAATCAGAGTTAATTTCTGTGATATCCTTATTACCCTTTTAGTAAAATTTTTCGGGAACTTCATCAAATATTGTAGTATAGTATAAATTTTGGTGTTGCTTCATGTATTTGTAACTTTCCAGATAGAGGTATATTTTTATTCCCATAAAAGACTTTTCAAATGCTATTTAAACTATTTTCTATTGCTTTTAGAAGGTTAATTTGGGAGAGAGTTTAACTCCAAGATACTTTAATTCGTTACTTATTTCGATACTTTCGTTGTCTTCTCCCACCTGTGGTGAAACCCATTATTTTGGACATTTCAAGGTTAACCGCTTAGCTGTAGTATTGCAATATTTATGACTTGTGCTTCTCT
>QYTT01091355.1:11486-27644 GCA_006980735.1 Dasypogon diadema
TGAAATAGCAATTTGAGCAGTCCATTTATTAGAGGTCGGTGGCAACTCCTTAGTTCATTCAAATGAAAGTTTTGGAACTTATGACCTTGTATCTGCAACTTGATGTAGCAGATCTGCCTTTGATTTGTTCTACCAATTTATTTCTTTAGGCAGCCAAATTTGCAGTATTTGAACTCTATTTACGGTGAAATTTGTCCCTGTAAATGGGTTGTACATAAATACACATTATACTTGTAACATCGAGGAATAAGCTGTTAAGTTCAACTGGATTGCCATTTTACCACTTATCCCAGTGAGTAAGTGTTAAATTTTAGTTATTTCCGACTTACGCAGTCAAGCTATTTTTTGCTGAAAAAATGGAAAAGAGCACTTGATGGAACTCAAGTTTCTATTTTTATACCCTATATGAGGGTATATTAGTTTTGATTTAACGTTTGTAACGCATAGAACCAATAATGCTATAGCAGAATGAATTATGTGCATATGCTCAGAATGTGAAAGCAAATCGATTTAAGCATGTCCGTCTGCCGGTCCGTCCGTCCGTCTGTATACACGATAACTCGAGAACGAATTGAGCTAGAAGGATGAAGGGGAAGCAACCTATCACACAAAAATCAAAACATATTAGGAGATTTTAAGTCTGTAAATGTGTAATTCTTTTGCAAAGTGAATGATAATTATCTAAAAGTATGTATTTTACTTATTTCCATCAATTCGCCTAAACGAAACTGTATTTTTAATTATGGCAAGACCTGAATTCAAATTTTCGCGCTGTGTTGAGTTTGCAACGAATTTCCAAAATTCCATTGACGTTTAGAAAATCTTGTCCACCATATTGGATCCGCCATTTGGAATTTAAGAAATCCGACTCTGGATTCGCAATCAGCGACCTCGAAAACCCATATATGCATATTTTTATGACGATCGCAAAAACTTTTGAAGAAAATTTACATTTACGGCTTTAAAAAATAAAAATTTCACGTGACAACCCTCTGAAATAGTTGCCCGATTTGGTTCATTTTCTGCTAAGATATTTAGGTTTTACTAAAGTATATGTGTGCCGAATTTTATCTATCTGCCTCGAAGCGTTCTCGTTTTAGAAGAAAAATATCGATTTTTTGTTTGATATACCTGTAGTTTTCATATGGCAACACTATGAAGGGGTTGTCCAAATTGGCGCAATTACGAACTTGATCTTTCAATCTTAATAAGGTATCTATGTACCAAATTTCAACTCTCTAGCTTAAGGCTTTCTCGAGATAACGCGTGGGCGGACAGACAGACGGACATCTATTAAACGACTCCTTTTCTTCTCCCATTAATGGCCATATAATTTATTTCTGTGTATCATGAATATTTTTATGCGTTACAAACGTTTGCTTAAACTTGTAATACCCTACATCTAGGGTATAAAAAGAGGCAAAGGAAAAAATTTACTGAAACACAAGGCTTTGGTGACAACGGTTTCTAATCAGTAAGCCGGTATAACGGGTCTTTTAAAGAACTTAAATGACAAGAACAATGGAGTTTACTTAATAAAGAACAATTGGACAAATGGAACAGGAGACATAAAAGTTTTCAACGAAGCCTGGCACGTGGCGGATTATGAATATAAATTGTTAAGTGACAATGAATGAAAAACTTTAAGGAATTTTTGATGAGACCGATGGGTGGTGGATAGCGAACAGAATTTGGTACTACAAAAAAGTGGGGAAAAAGCCTAAAAACCCCCAACTTTTGATAAAATATAAACTGAACGAGCCGACGACCCGAAGGTTGGAAATGCCCCGCATAAACATTGAAATTGGCAGAGTATAAATTTCTGACATGAATAATCTATAAGTTGGAACCGCATAATTAATTCAGAATTCTTAACTAAAGAAAAGTGAAACCTTTGTGGGTCCGCACGAGTGTATAAGGAGCCAACTAGAAATCTTCTATACTTAACTGTGAACACTTATTAGCTGATACTTTATATAACCTCTGGCGTACAGTGGTAATGCTGAGCCATTAAATGGGGCGTGGACGGCTAGAGATCCCAGTAGGGGTATTTCGGAGTCAGCCCAGAACACAAAAAACGTGAACTCGGTATTTTCCAGGTGTTATATTGAAATTTCTACGATCCAAAATTATGCAATTTCTGTATTTTCTTCGATGCTTGAAATTGTCATCTGCCTTTAAGCAATTTAATACCCACTCTAAGATTTTCCATGATCCGGATAAGAATAAAAAACGCTTATAAAACAACTTCTAACCATTCATAATGCTTTGATTTTTATTTTGGAAAATTGTGCTAATAATTGTTGATCGTTTTATCTCCTTAAATTCTTGAGCTTTTTTTATCTGTTATCATTTGCTAATAAATTAATTGTTTGAGTTATATTATAATATCATATTGATTACTGGTTTATTTTTTATTTTTTCGAGCAAACATATGCTTTCTTTTGTTCAAATGTCAATAGACTCGGTGGGATTCGGTTGCAAATGTCAAATTCTAAAATATAAAGATAATATTTAAAATATCGAAATGTAGATCACATAAAAACAATTTTAAAAAAAATGTTATTTAACCGCCGCTCTTATTTTTTGCCCCATTTATCTGAATTTTACTTGGATATTTGATGATAAATGTAGTCTGATAATTATGCAATTTGCAACCAATAATTCCTGAAAAGATGTAAATCTGGTTGCAGTGATTGCCAATGCCTGATAAGAAGAAAATTTAGACACTGATTCAAACGCGGAGTTAGTGTCGCATTCGCTGGCACTTTTCGACAGTGAGCAGGAGGAGCGTGATCGCGTCGTCTGGCACTCAAACAATTAAAAAAAAAAAAATCGGAATAGCTCTTGCTGTGCTTGCTATCCAACTGCCCTTAGAACGTGCATTTACGAAGCCAAAAATAAAGCTATTTAAAAGCAGTAAAGGAGTTGACAAAATTAAATTTTAATTTACTAATTGCTTCACAATAAATGTTGAAACAGAAGAAGAGTGAGAGAAAAAATAATCTGCTTGATTTTTAGGGTTCCGTAGTCAACAAAGAACCCTTATAGTTTCGCCATTTTCTTCCGGCTGTCCGCGGTTTAGCTCAGAGACTCTTAGTATTAGAAAGCTGTAATTTGGCATGGATGTACATATTAATCACGCCGACAAAGTAGTAAAATAAAATCTTGAAAAAAATTTTTTTTGAGTACCTCTGCTACACGTAAAGTGGGGATGAATTTTTTTTCTCATCTATTCCATGGTGTCGTCAGGGGTGTCGTCGAATAGGTCGTTCAAAAATATTGCAGGTGTGTGAAACCCATTTTTCAATTCAGGGATTCGTTTGCGAAATATTAAGCTTTAAAGTGCTAATTTTTGTTAGAGTCAAGTGTCCCCCCTGTCATCTAAACGGTTATTTCTGGAAATGTGAAAAAATTCACGGCAGAAATATATATCACGAAGTTAAAAGGAAAACTATCACAGCTAAGTTGGCTTTACACGTTAACGAGTAATAGTCGACCAACTAGTAAAAAGGAGAATTTCGTACAGATGCCATTGAAAATTACTTAGATGAAGTTGTTAGTTGTGTGGTAAATATGTTTATGAATCATGTAAAATTATGGAAAAATAAAGTCATAACATCCTTAATAATAATAGTTCCTAAATTAATAACAATGTTTACGTTCGAATAACGAATTGGATTGGGCGGCGCTTGGCGGTATGGGGCCTGCGAGCAGAAGCCGCGCTCATAAGCGCGAGCGCCCAAATGCTGTTCAGATGTGCCTCGAAATGCTACCTATAAGTTTTCGATTTGTGCTTTGAAAGTTTAGAAATTTTCGATTCGATTAATTGATTTGAGTTGAGTATCGTTTGAAAAACTTAAAATTTAATATACTTTCCCTTGTTTTTTTCCAATTTCAGTTAATTATTCCATAAAAGATTAAACTTTTATTTTGCAATTTAAAGTCGGTTTTAGACATTTTAGATACCCAACTACCTACCTTTTGATCTTCTCTCACTTTTGAAAGCTTGGCTCTTATCAGCGGAGCGATTGCATCTATTTATACGGACCTAAATATTGTACAGTTGAAACTCGATTATCCGGGGTGGTCGGGACCAAGCTCATGCCGGATAATCGAAAATCCCGGTTAACAGAGTTTTTAAATTAATTAATAAATACATATTATTTATAGTACATATGTACATACATATGTATGTTCTGTGTTTATTTTTTAAAAAATAATAAAAAATAACGTGTAATAATTTCATATGTATAACATAAAATAAGATTCAACTTCATTTTACATACAAATAAGATATAAAGTACATACGCACAACAAAATACAAAACAAAATAAAAAAATTAGTCTTTTTGACAAAAAAATTAAATATTAATTATTAATTAAAGTAATCTATTAAAAGAGATTGATGTAATGTTTTCTGGTTTTTGTTCTCGATTAGAGCAGTCTTTATTCTATTATTTATTATATTATAAATTTTGTTGAGACATGTTCAGACAAGATCTGCCACGGATATTAGAGTGAAACACGGATAACAGAGAAACCCCGGATAGCCCGGTTAAAAGAGAAAAAATATTGATTTTAAATTTTTACCGGTTGATAGAGGTTCCGGTTAATCGAGGCACGGATAATCGAGTTTCAACTGTACTTACTTACGTTTTTTTTATTAAATTTACGATCTCAGGGTGCTTAATTTCGACGGAACCCTACACTGCGCGTGGCCCGACACGCCCTTGGCCAGTTTTTTTAATTTTAATTAACAACGAACAGTCTTATGTTCATTATGAGCCTTCGCGAGCCTATCGTGGGCACATGAGCGAGCCTTTCTACATCTAGCACCGCTCGTTCACGAGCGCGAGTTTTATACTCTGCTTCTGCTTTCACTAGCATTCATGTGCTCTTGGCTCGTGAGCGAGAACGTTTGTTTGTGTGACAGTGTTTAGCGCTTGCTCATGAGCGTGCGTTTTCGTACCCTGACCTGACCTGAGTCTTTGATTCTGATATTTATGAAAAAATATTTCTCTCAGAAATGCTGTAATGTTAAAGGGCGCATCCAGAGGCTGCATACTACATACTAATTGCTTTTCTTCCATAAATCCTAGGGTATTATTGGTCCAAATCACAAAGATTTTTTTCTTTCTCTACCAAAAATAATGATTATATTCGGTCCCTGTTTAAATCACCTTGCATGCGCTTTTAAATATAATTTGCGTAATCATTTAATCAAGCAAGTCGTAATGCTTTGTGAGCATTTTTTGGGGCGTAACTCTGTTACATTTTCTTAGTAGTTGAGAGCCACATTAAATAGAAGCTACGTAACACATTTTGTTGCACCATCTTAATCACAATAAAGTTTCGTCGGAACTGTGAAAATTGAATTAATTTCCTTACTTACGGTCGTATATAAATGTCTCCAGTAATCAAGAGAACATTTGCTGGCCGAATAAATTAAAAACTAACAAAGCCTCAAGTGCTTTTCTAAAACGACAATTTTCTTGTAATTTTTTATTGTTTTATAATTACTTAGATTTTTAATATTTTCCGAAAACAGGAATTCACAATTTTGTGAATATATGGTTGACATTTAGAAAATTCTGCGCCATATTGAATCCGCTATTAATAGCATCCTCGACTTTGACTCTAGATTACAAACGGATTTAAATCTTTTCACCAAATTTTCTTCTAAATTTCCAACAACACTTTTAAGAACCGATAGTTTGCCCGATTCTTGAAGTCTTTTAAATTTTGTTCGAGGGGAATTTAATCGTGGAATTAAATTTCCATAGACAATGTGTTTTGCTTGTTGACAGAACTCGAGCGCATTAGAAATTGGCTTTATAACTGTACAGAATTCTGCTAAATACCGAACTTCATTTTGACAGTACTTGGGAAGCTGCAAGTTACTACACAATTCATTCAATTAGTCTCATGACCGTTTACGTAAGTAAAGATGAACCCAAAGTATTCGTTACGATTTCTGAAAAATGTACCCAGTTACATTTTCTCCAAATTTCGTTACATTTTTCAAATATCTAAAAATAAAATCAGTGTACTTATTTACTATCGTAAGTAAATTTGATTTTCGTAAGTGGATATGTTTGTTGTACCTATAAAGTAATGTTAGTTTCTAAAATATTAATGAAGTCAGTTATGGCCACTAGATTCAGGGTATGGCTTGTGCAGCGAATATGCTTTGGAAGTACATCATCAAAAGTCACAAAATTTAGCAACTCGTCCTCTTCTTATTCGAGACTTGCATCATCCTGAACGACATCAAAGGACGAAATTCTACTCACTCCAAAGTCCTTAAACATTTGAGCCGTTTTCGGTAACAGCTGCAACAATATTTGAGTGGTTCAAATTATACTCCTCATGCACCTCGAATAAGAAATTTTCAATTCGCTCAGCGGAATATGTACTTGCAAACCGCTTTTATACCTAAGCCTCGGATGTGTGTTTGGATCCCTTTTCTAATCAGTGACACGTATACCCCAAAAAGCTCTGATGCTTTGCCGTCCAAATATCAGCTATAGTACAAAGGTAATCATTTCTTAAAACGTGGTCTTTGATAATATCAACCGTATAATAAAATCGATCATTTAAGAGCTGAAAGACTTTTTGTCAGTTTCTGACCCGAAGTCAAGTTCCTCCAAACAAATCTATGAAAGATTCTCTCTCGACAATTAATAATTACGATATCATCGTATCGATAAAAGAAATTATATTTCTATAGAACTTATTTTGCCGACATTCCAGTTCGGTTAACGGAATACCAGAATGCCCGGTTTGTTTGGAGGAAGTGGATTTTGTTGGCACATCTTTTTTATAATGCTTCACAAAATTTGAAGTCGCTGTTCTTTTACGCAACTAAAGGTAACTTTAAAGATAATTATATGCCCGATTCAAAGAAAACAACCACTTTCATGTACAAATTCTTAATTTAAATTAAATTAAATTTCACGTACAAATTTTTAATTTAAAGCAAGCGCTACAAGCGTAATGATGTTGATCACGTCGATCCGGCGAGATTACAAGCGTAACTGAACAAAACTAGAATTTGAAGTCAACGGTATTGATCAGTGATAAAGTATACAATACAAGTTCAGCGTGAGAATATAATATAAAGAAATAACTAAATAACAATTGCAGAAATTGAGAATAATTAGAATTAAAATTTATGAGGATGCACAGTCAGTCACATTGAGTGTCCCTTTCATTTTTGTTCGGCAAATTTGGCATATCGCGATTATGCTATCCATTGCTTCTCCAAATTTTGTCCTGTTCGCCTAAAAGTTAAATGAAATGTGACAAGAATATAATTGGGTTTTCAAAACTGAAACATTATAAATATGAGATTTATAGGTGAATAATACGTTGAACCCGACACAATCATAAGTTAAGTGCATCCCATACCAAGAAGTCGATTATATGAATTCGCCTGCATTTCGGTACAGAAAAGCCTGAAATTAAAAGTGCACGGAAATAATGAAGCTATAGTAAACAGAAAGATATTCATCGATTTTGTGATATTTCCAATTAATTGGAGAGAGAAGTAAAATTTGTTCAACCAAAAACTTATAATGTGCTGTTTACATACGTATTCTGAAATTTTGTCGTACAATTTACGAAAGTAAATTGTGGAATTTGCAGTCTTTGTAACTCGCAGAGACGTTCACAATAGTTTCTATTTACATGGAAAATATAAACAATGTAAGTTCCCTTCGAGAAGTTCTACATTTTGTTATTTAAGATTTATCAATAATAATGAGTTTCCCTTCTAGCACAGAAGGCGCACTTCTCAACAAGGAGCTAAGAACCATCTACCAATTTCCGCATAAAACTTTCACACAATTCAAAGAAATGTGTTAAAATTAAGCTCCCCAACAAGCATGCAAGACACGTAATTATTAAAAAGTTAAGCCAATTAACAGTACAAAAGAAATAGTTAGCAAATTAGTGTAGGATAAAACAAGAAATACACAAGGAACTTAAATGACAGAAAAGATAAGATTTCAGTATATTCTTAGAGACGTTCAAATCGAAATGCTCCATAACACAATTGACAGTACAGGTTTTTCATATTAAATTCACCCTTTTGCAAATCAAATTCACCCTTTTGCAAATAAAATTCACTCTTCTGCAAATCAAGTACTTCTGCATCTATATTAATTATATTTAAAAAAGCATCAGATAAACAAAAAAATGGAAATCCACTCATTTTTACTAATTGTACCGTAACCTCATAAGTATTAAAACTGAAATGTCAATAAGAAATTTAATGTTAATGAAAAATGCCCATTAACGCCCAAAACGAAAGTATATACCACCGGTTTTAGTTAAAACCGAAAAGTATTTATATTTCACATTTCACTAGCACTATTGCGGTAAAAAAAGTACTTTATTCAATTCACTATTTTGATTTTCCTGTCATTTTAACACCCTGTCACATTAACATTATACAGTGGCTCACGAAAGTATTAGGACTGGTCCTTTGTTTGAAGTTTCTCTAAAAAACTATCCCTTATAAAAATATACTAAAGCAATTTCATCTGTATGTCATTTATTTATTTATTTAAATATATTTCAACTAAAAATTAATAATACATTTCTTCAAAATAAGGAGGAAACATCATTAAACTTCTTCCAAGTGCTGATTTTGTGTCACGAAAGTATTGGGACTAGACAAATATTCTAAGAAAGGGTTTCACTACATAGCCTAACGGTATCGAAATTTGCTGGAATGACTGAATTAAAACATTTTCCGCTTATGGGTTACACATTCAGTGCGATTAGACACTTGGATAGTTGCATGCTTAAAATGGGTCGTAAAGGGAGTGAACTGACAGGAAAAAGAGAATTGTTGTAAATTTATATAAACAAGGAAAAACGTTAGTTGAAATTGGAAGTGTAATAAATAGAAAGAAACAGACAGTTTTTAATTTTATCAACAAATACAAAAAGTTTAATACTGTTAAAAATTTCAAACGCTCGGGAAGACCGTGTAAATTACACGAAAGAGAAAAGCGAAAAATTTTAAGGAAAGTGCAAAAAAAACCAAAAAGTAGTGTACCGGAAATTGCGGCAGAACTGAAAAATGAAGATGGAAAAGTTTGCAGTGCGGAATGCATCAGAAGAGTAGTGAGAAGTTGCGGGTCTTTGATAAGCGAGAAAAATAAAAACCAGCGCTTAAATTCGCAAAAAAATATTTGAATCATTTTGATACTTTCTGGGAGAAAGTAATATTCAGTGATGAAAGCAAATTTAAACTTTTCGGTTCAAATGGCCGGAATTATGCATGGCGTAAGGCAAATAAAGAAAATGACCCTAAAAATGTGCGACCTACAGTAAAACATAGTGGTGATCCGGTGATGGTATGGGATATAAGGGAGTTAGTAAACTTAAGTTTATAGATGGCAAAATGGATCATCGGAAATATATTGACATATTAAAAAGAAATTTAAATGCAAGCGCTGAGATGTTGGCCATCAAGGAAAATACATCTATATCCTAAGCATACCGCCCTCAATACAAGATTATGGTTACTCCACAACACCCCAGGAAGATTGGAAACTCAGCCACAGTCCCCCGACTTAAACCCAATAGAGCATCTTTGGGTCATTTTAGGTGTAAAAGTAGCATCTCGAAGACCTAAAAATCTTTCTGATCTAAAAGATGTCCTAGCTCAGGAATGGAACAAAATAACACCAGCACAATGCGCAAATTTAGTAAACTCGATGCCAAAATGCCTTAAAGAAGTAATTAACCAGACAGGATTTGCAACAAAATACTAAGGTAAAAAAATAAATAAATTGTGAAAAAATTAATTATCACAACTGTATTCTGTGGTCCCAATACTTTCGTGACCTAAAACCAGCACTTGGAAGAAGTTTAAAGATTTTTTCTCCTTATTTTGAAGAAATGTATTATTAATTTTTAGTTAAAATCACCTATACAATAAAATCATACCATTTCCACCTACTCAAAAAGCTTTCCGTTGAACAACCATTTGTTCTGAATTTTGGACTATAGTTTCTGTTTTTTCTCAGGTGGTGATGAACTTGAAGAACTCCTTTTCCTATTGTATGATTTTTGGCTCGGGCGCAAGAGAAGACCTTACATAAAAACTACACATCCACTGAATATTAATACGTACCAAAAGAGTTCTCAGAATCACAATTATTTGGACTTAAGTTCTCACTTTCCCAGTGAACACTCAACAACGAACGAATTTTCTATATGTGGACTCACATATAACTCACATTATAATATAAGCATTACACAAAGAATTAGCGAAGATAGAACTCTAATGAACGTACAATTACAAATCGCAAGTAGAGCACTGCTTACAAACGCGATAGTGTAGTGTTCTAGCCAACAACATTTATTCTTGCCATCATTTCGCTTCGTGTGCTGCTTAAATTCCAAGAATTGAGAAATTACAATTCCACGAAATTGTAATTGAACATTTTTAACTATAATTTCAAGTAATTATAATTCAAAAATTGCAATTATAATTCCATGGAATTGTATTTGGACTTGTAATTGGAATTGAAAGCATACAGCTGAACTCTGAAACGAAAACTTTCCTGTTCTACAAAATTACTCAATACAAAAGTTACTAAAAATATCTCCAATATTATTTTAACGTACAATTTATTTATTTATATGATAATTACATATTTTTTAAAGCTTTTTCCTCGCCACTGGTGCAGATTTGAAGTTCAGCTGCAAATATGTAATAACAAATAGCCGCGGAAAATTCACTACATGTTAATTACTTTCTTTTCTTCCCTACAACTACGGTACAACATAATTGGTCTTAACCAATCTTGCATCATGCAAACGTGAAATTTTCTCGAAGATAATAGGAGTCAAAAAAGCCACAGTAATATTTCATTTGGTGTAATATCTCTGATAGTGCTTATCAGAAAATTGGAAACTATTGAAAAAAATAAGACACGTATTAGATACGTGTGTTCATTGTGTTCCATATTTAATTCAAAGTATAGAATTCATATTACATTACAGGAAGGGAAGACTAAAAAAAGCTGACAAAATTTTTGAAATCGTTAGGAAATATCTCAACCCAAGTCACCAATTCGCGTGAAAAAGCTGAGGCACTGTGGGAATTTACCTAAAATTCATTTTTTTATTTTTCGTTTATGAAGTTTTACATTAAAAAATGATAGAAAATTAGTCACAATTAGTCACGTTGTAGTCAAGTTGATCGAAACTCTTTTCACCTAGAAAGCAATTTTCTATTCATATGGACATTTTTCAAATGTTTTAAAGTGAATTTCACTTCAAAATTTAATTTGATTTAAATTTTTATATCCACCAAGTGCCTCCATCCTGTGTCTAATTGCATTTTAAAAAATCTGTACATAACATAAATTACTAAAATCGTTCAGAAAAGACTTTTGATTACCGAAACCGAAATTTTTTCTCATTATTAATCTCATCCATTAATGGATTCGCTTTCCCGGAAAATGTAAAATAAATTTTACGGTAGATGTAGAAAACAATACAGCTATCTATTTTATGCCTTATGTTTGATTGAAAAAATTTCAATTCATATTTTGAGTTTAAGGGAAAGAATTATATTTGAAGCACTTTTGGTATCAATATCGATTATGCGTTTATTCGGAAATATGGTATCTATGCTCAGATCTCTCTTTGATATCAGAATGGGCAAAGCAGAGTAAGTTGATACTCAATACACATAAAACTCAAGCAATTGTTATTTGTCAATCACAGATAGATACATCGCAAATTTCCCCATTAATTTTAAATGACACGCCTGCTGCACTATATTCAGGAACTGTTCGCATTTTGGATGTAATTTTTGATACCAGACTCATGTGCTGTGCTAGGCATATCTATGGTTTACGAGGCTTTCACTATGTTAAATTTTTTGAAAAGAATATTGGGATGTACTCTAGGGGCCTATTCCAATCCAAGTCTACGTCTTCGTCTTCGTCTCGTTATAACAATTAGTGACGCCAGATCAAGACGAGCATCAAGCATGCTCGTTCCAATTGGGCTTGATTTTTGACATTTCGTTCATCTTCCATGGTTAATACTAATGGGCCTATTAGGCAGAAATTGATGGAAATTACACATTATTTTTGTTTCGAATCGTTTGATTTTAGTTGTAAAAGCTATTAGCTAATGGTAAATCAAAAATAATACAAAAGAATATACGTTTTCTTGAATAAAACCTATTCATAATTGAGGAGCTGGCGAACAAAACCGGACTTGTCCACGCTACGTCAAATTTTTTTTTATTTTTTCTGGCTCCTCAAGTTCACTTTTATTTGCCTCCGAAAAATATTATCCATCAAAAGCGGCACTAAACCTCTCAAAATAATTGTTAAAAACTACATTTTCAAACAGAATCGGACTTGTCCGATACAATTCTACCTGATCTCTATTTGCTTATTTTCGATTTTGACCTCTCCTGTAAAAAAACAATTAAGTGACAAGTCCGGTTTTGTTCGCCAGCTCTTCAATTTGCATGAAGTCAACTCAAAAGTTAACTTGATGAAGTGATATACAAACTAGCCAAGCTCCAAGTTGTCTCGGTCTGACGTCACAAATTGTTATAACGAGATGAAGACGAAGACTTGGATTGGAATCGGCCCTAGGTAACTATTTAGATTTCAGAATATTTACTTAATTCTATAAATTTTCTTTTGTCGACACGTGCAAGCAAACTTTTAATATCGCAACATAGGACTCGTTTTCATACTCTAAATGTAGGATATTATAGCTTTGAGTAAACGTTTGTAACGCAATGTCTGCCTGTCTGCCGGAAATGTAAATTATTTTCAAAAGTTTTTGCGATCCTCATGAAAATAGGCATATATAAGTTTTCGAGGTCGCTAATTGCAAATCTTTAATTGGATTTTTTAAATTCAGAGTGGCGGATACAATGTGTCGAAGCAGATTTTGTAAATGTCAACGGAATGTTCGCGAAATGGTGGATATATAGCTTTTTGGGGCTGCTGATTACAAATTTAACATTGACTTTTAAGAATTCAAGATGGCGGATCAAATATGGCGGCCGCAAACCTCAACTTTTTCAAGAGTTTAGCGTCGTAGCAGTCGTCATCAGATCAAACCGGGGTCACCGTCACAGCAGTGCTAAGGCTCTCCACAAATATCATTCAGTCCTCTAAAAACAGAGAAAGCACACCGAAAGACGAATTTTCATTTGCATCTTTTTCTTGTTCTTTTTTGCATTTGCATTCATTCCTTTTTTAATTTCCCATTTGGAAGTTATTGTAATGGATCCGATCTCGAATTATTCGAGTCCCAAGGGACAATGTTTGGAGCGTTTTAAATTGGTTTATGAATCTACAAATCCCAATGAAGAAAACCTTAAGGTAAAATATGGAGACAGTATGGAATGGGTCCCAGTTATTAACCGATACAGTTCAATGTTTTATAGAAAATATGAAAAGAAGACAAAAGAGTGTTATAAAAAATAAGTGACGAATAACGAACTACTAATGTAGCATATTTGTTACCATGTTTTTCTATGTTACTGTAAGGAAACAGAAAAATGTCCTTGTCATTTAAATGTACACTAAACGTGGGACGGGACCAGTATGACTGTTTTGAAAATCTCAAGAGGGACAAATTGAGGGGACAGTTCAAATCAAGAAGGGACAAAATCTGCAGAGGCGGACAATTTCAGAGATTTTGCGTGACAAATTTGCAAAATATAGTAAAAAAGTGCTTACTATTTTGAATACATTTAATAAGCAAAATAAAATTGAGAACGTAACAATATTCCTCTATTTAAATAACAAAAACATTTACGTAATAAACAAAGCAAGATTTCTTTTTAGCAAGAAACCCTCTCAGTCCAGCAGACAGCTATTTTTTTACATTCTAGTAGTACCAATAAGAGTCCGTTCACAGTCCCTTCCCACGTTCAGTGTGACACCTGCCTTAAATCTTGAAAATCTATAAGACGCAAAGTTTTTAAAATCGATTTGCTCAAAACGTCGTCGACCTCTAAATCAGCAATGTATCTGAAGCCACAAATATACTTTAATCTTAACTGTTTATAAAGACTTGCCTTATCATAAAATTTAGCAATATTTAAGTCGTGATCTGAGAATATTCATACCATACTACATATTTAGCTTATCTTATCTGACTCGCTTTAATCTTTAATTCTCTTCTTGCTTGTTTAGCTTAATGTATCGCAATAATAAAAGCTTTCTTGGCAGATCAATCCCGTCAAGATATTAAGCTTCTTTGAACTTAAAGCAATAACGCCTCAAAAAATGTTCGCAAATCTGATTACACCTATTCTCATTTGCATTCTAGTTATTGTTTTCCTAGTCGTGGTATTTTTTATATTTTACTTGGTATTTCATCATCGACTTTCATTTATTTTGTGTTGTACATACTATTTTTCCGATTACCGTCCAATTCCAGCAGGCGGGGATGTCTCTCTTAATGGTAATAGTGCAAGTCCAAGCCATCGGGAAGTATCAAATTTTGGCGCGGTTGAAACAGCTGGAATTGAATCCAACGATTTCTGCTTTCAAAGTGTTCACGAGGTTTTTCGCAGAATAATACTGGACGATATAAAACAGTACCAAAAGAGGAAGGAGGACAGCCAGAAACCTCTTATCGAGCTTTAATTCCCTATTGTGTTTTTGTTTTGATAAGAACGTGCTTTCAAACATCAACACTCTTTTTATTAATGTAAATATTTATTACTAAAATGTAAGAGATTTGTTAGAAAGATTAAAAAAATTAAAAATATTTCTACATATTTTTTACCCTGATAGCCCAATGAGTTCCAAGAATTTTGTACACCTTTTTCATGCTGCTTAAATGAAACTAATCGTGGGATTTATCAGTTTTGTTCACATTGCAAAAGGCATGCATGCCTCTAATTCTAGAGGAGTTTCCAGTAAACTAACTGTGGAGATGGATTTACTTTAAGAAGTCATTTTTAGTTATTTAAAAAAAGAGGAAAAAATTAACACAGTTGCCATCCTTGAATGCTCACCTCATTTGCTTATTTTGTTGTTTGGCTTGGGTAAAAACGCGTCACACACTGATTAATTTTGTTAAAAATATGCACATTGTATTACATAAGTGAAAAGCTAATTGTTATTTGAATTTCCCACCCACTGCTATCATAAAAAGGTGAAAGAGGAGCACCTCTGGAGTCGCACTTTTAAACAAAATTCGTCACGTTATTGCTTTCTGGAAATACATATGTCCTTCGCACACTTATTAAAACGACAACACGTCTCAGCGTATGTTCAGTGATATAAAATGTTTTTACTTTTAGGATTTATTGACCAGACAAAGTAAAACTCACATATTGAGGAGTAGATATAGGAGTTATTACTACTTTTTTGGAGTTAGCATTTACGTGTTTAAAAAGTATTATATAAATTTATATCTTTGTCAAATAAAACGTTAAAAAATCACATTTCTTTACATTAATTGCCAGTATTTGTGAATATGTATTGTCAATACAAAATAAAATATAAGTTTAAGGGTGCTTATTTCCTATGAGAAATTACTTTGTTAAATTTTAATACATTTAGCGTAGCTTTTTTGCTGATGTAAGAGGTCGCCCGTACTTCAATACGACAGTGTAACGTGGCATGAAAAATTTATCACATTTCCATACCATATCCCTCAAGTATCCCAGTCGGCAATGGCAGTATTACTTCATCGACTCTGTCCGCATTACTTTCTAGCTGGAGGGCCCTCCATTTTCCTTTAGCAATCTAGATTACTTTTCTACACAAATGTCATTGGAGGTAAGTAGCTCCATTTCTCGCTTACAGTGTAATGCAGAATGAAGTGGCTGAGTTGAATTTCCAAGCGCTTTACTTTATTCATGCCTTCCCCACTACTTTATAAGCTTGGTGGTTTTTAACCCCCGACGCAAAAAGAGGGGTGTTATAAGTTTGACGTGTCTGTCTGTCTGTGGCATCATAGCTCCCGAACGGATGAAGCGATTTCAATTTAGTTTTTTTTGTATTAAAGGTGACTTATGTGCGAGTGTTCTTAGACATGTTTGATGAAAATCGGTTGAGCCGTTTAAAAGTTGTGGGGGGTGAAAGTGGAGAAGAATAACCGAATGTCTGCAAATATACTCGAGTGGGGTCTC
>QYTT01091356.1:0-21366 GCA_006980735.1 Dasypogon diadema
GGCAAAACTGACATTAAGATAAATGTCAAGTTAAAAGCAGTCTTTATTTAACTCGGGTTTGCTTAAAAAGAGAAATAAAGAAGAAGAAGAATTAGCTCTGTTCTCCATGGATTCCAACCGTTCTTTTAAGCTTTCATAACTCTATTGCCCAAAAAACACAGCTATAGATGCAATGGTGGCTGTATTTACCAGATGTTTTTTTTTGGTTTTTGACGATGAGTTTCGCATTATTCACGTCTGCACACTCGATAAGCAACTTGTCTCTGTGCCTTTATTTGTCACGTGTGTGTTAGTAGTTATTATAAAATCCTAGTTAGATAATTGTATCAGCGTAACATGGAATTAAGAGCCTTGAAAATCAGAAATTTGGAATTAGAATGCCAAAAATTCAAGTTTTCACTCGTTTTGTACGAAAACTAAGACTTTGACATGTCATTTTTTTGAAACAATTTGAAAACTTTGCCGATTACGTTTACATCAATACCTAACACTTATACCTTTGATTAACAGTACAATTATGGTTGTCGATAGTTTCATGCAATTACCTCCATCGCTTTTATACTTTACCAAGAATCAAGGAACAAACATTTTTTTTTTTACTAGAAGTTCAGCTAGCCCACAATTGTTATCACAAATAATTCGCAACAAATCAATTGTTATCACAAATAATTCGTATTATTACAGTTTAAAAATTTTCCTAGAAGTATATCGGAACGAAGATGTCTGACCGCAGATATTTTCATTATTGGTACATTGTTGACTTTACGGTTTAACAAAATAAATAAACACATCTGAGATATTTAGCTTACTTACAGAACGTTTGAAATGTGAGTAATAAAAACATATAAAATAGTAAAGTGTGTAAAAGTGTAAAGCAAAAGAAGGATCTTACATAAAATAAAATAATCGGATAATTCTGATTCAAATTTAAATTGACTTTTATCCCAAATCCTTTGACTCTTCTTAAAAAACATTTTAAATTTGCATTTAGATATTTCAAAGCAGCTTCGTATTTCTTCTGAATGGAATCCACCTTCTTTCTTACAAAGATCAAAATCTGCCTCTAGCATGCATAGTTGATAATATTACATTCTCCAGAAATCTCTTTCTAAAAAAGCTACATTTATACCCATGTATCTTGATTTTAAATATGTGCATATGTGTGTATGTGTATATTAGTTTAGTTTAATGTGCTATCATGTGTATATAAAGAAATTTACTATCGAAGGAATTCTTCTAGTTTCGTTTGGTGAAGGATTTCCCTTCCTCTGATCGGAAATATTTCATTTAAAGCATTTAATTACGAATTCAAAGAAATTCCTTTGAGTTTGTTTAATCAGTCGAAAAGTTTTTCACGGTATTATTATCAGAAAATATTTCAACTAATTGAAAGGGATGAAAGTTTTCTTAAAATGAATGAATTTGTATAACTATTAAATTGGATATCCTATCCATTTGAAAACAGATGAAACTGAATTAATATTCCTTTGATATTTATTTTTAGGAACTCTTCAAAGGAAGCCTGTTTAAAATTTAATAAGACACTTCTGTAACTGATGGATTTCCAAATCCTATAAATAATCGTTGTGTATCATATATGTATAACCAGCCTCTCATTTATAACTAGGATCCCTTATTCATTTTCGAAGAAAAAATTCTACAGAAGTGAGGGTAGAAAATTTAAAGTTTGTGTTCAAGAGAGCAGAGTGATATAGAACCCCAATACCTATCGAAATAATCCCCATACATGCCCAGCGATTTTTGATAGTTTCCAAGAAGTTATTAAACTTTTTCTGTATATTTTTCCTAAAACCCAAATTGTGAAATTATTTCGTTATTACTACGAGAGTAACTACGATGGCATCTTGATTTTTCTTTACGACATAGTTTGATAACCGTTCAATTGATGTGCCACAAAATTGCCTTTATTGAACATTGCTTGCAAGTTTGCTAACAGGGCACCCCCGAACAACACAATAAGAGGTCCCGAATCAAACATCCTCGAAGATCAAGGTGGAATAGCATACATTGAAGATCTGAGTGGCGGAGAGTAGCTCAGTCTCCAGTATGCGAACTCCGGATACCAGACACCTTTCGCTGTAAACTAGCCTTCCAGTAACAATGCAGGGATCTGCCGTGAATCTTTCCTGTCTTTCCCTGCTCCTTGTTGGACGAAAAATGAAAAAAAAACAATTACTGACAAATAAAAAATCCAATAAGGATGACCATCCTCAAAACGTGCCAACATCCAAAGAGGTTGATAGTGTGCTTCAGGATGTGTTGGCAGAGTGCTTCGAAGAAGAGTTATCTAATATTCCTCATGATCTCTTTAAAAGAAATATCGATTCTCTTAAAATCACATCATCCAAAGCCAATTATGCTACTGATAACTAGAAACAATCCTATGGGGAAGGTCTGGGTAACACGAGGATGGGTATCATTCTGGACGAATTTCCGGAGGGGCTGCTGACGAACGTACAGTTTGGAGCTAATGTCGACGCAATAGCCAAAATTTCCAGAGAAATGAGATGACGGGGTAACACTAAATTACCTTTTGGTCTTTACTTGTGAGATTAAAGCCACCTCGAAGTGGGTAAAACAGGCTGTGGTCAGCATTATTGCTAGCCTCGAAAGCTACAAGTACCATCTTTCAAATGTATCCTTGGTCCTTATACTGTCATGTTCTATTGAGGAGTTATAAAGATTTTACTGGGTCAAAGGACATAAAATCTTTGGATCCCATTTTGAGGGACAGAGAGTGATTTTAGAGGGAGGGATCCTTCAAGAAATCGATTGTTATACCGCATATCGATTAATTACCATACACCCTGTATATGCACTTGTATATCAGAAGAAGAACTTGTATACAATGAAGAGTTGCAAAACTGCCATCTGACTGGCGGCATTTTATATGCCTGTTAAGGTAAACTGAAAACTTTTTCTTATAAGTTAAACTGTTCCCATAAATAATCTCAACTACTCACATTGTTTGCAACAACCTTCCAACAGAATGAAAGGAATTATTATGGAAAAACTACAACTCCAGGAGAAGCATTGAAATTGTTCCCATCTAAATTCCTTTTGTTATAGCACGGAAGGCAGAGCTCACCTAGGAATTTTTATTTGTCATTTTATGACTCCTTAAATTAAATGATTCGCTGCAAAAAAAGAACTTTTGTCTTTTTACCTTTTCATTTTCCTTTTTGCTCATTATTGCTGTACGACAAGATCAAGTGCCTTCTTAGCGGGTAATGAAAAATCTGAAAAAGTCAAGTGTACCTCTAGTCGTTTCATGTCATTTTTTCATCATCGAGGTGTTTGGAACAGGATGATGTTTTGTAAATAAATGGGAAAGCGTTTTCTCTACTTTCTTATTTGTGAATGATTTATTTTCCGAGAAGCTTTTTAATTAAGACGACGACGTAGTAGTTTCACATGAACAAAGTGAACGGTCTTTAATTTTAAATGAATCCTCCGTTTAGGAGGCATATATTTCTGGTCCTTGTTGCTTCCGGCTTATTAAAAAAGGAAGTGGGTTCTCCATAAAAAAAAAGTATGCGGGGTATGTGTCACAGATATTTCTTTCTTCATTTCTTTTTTTAATCCTATGATCTTTTCTCAGTTGTATTTCTATAGCAATCTTAATTTGTCTTTTTAGTTTCCGATATTATATAGACTTTTCAGACGTACAGTAATACCAATGGCCGGTTTAGCGAATAAGGGCCGGAAACCAGCAATCTTTGGGGTAGTAAAGTGGCTGAATCAGCTAAAATCCTCCGAAATTTCCATTGATCTTGATGAGTAATGACAATAGGGACATTCCACGATATATCGACCGGCTTTTGAGCTGTTTCCTGACGCGAACTGGACTGCAACATTTGTCAGGTTAAAATTTCCCAATCTCTTCTTCTCTAGTAGGAAGGTAATACTAAGCTGTGCTGTGTGCATAATACAATTGTCCCCTGAGCTTAGGCAATGCTTGAAAATAGAAATATGTAATAATTTTTGTTGTTGCCCCAATTGAATAATATTTGTGATTTTGAAAAGAAGACATTCCTCCAAGATTCTTAGAAACAATATTATTAAAGTTATTTTTTGAAACAAGGATAATATATCGTTTATCCTTAAAAAAAAGTCTTTGATGGTTTATGTCCTGATTTTATATGTGTAATTTAAAATCTGGAAAAGTTTCACTATTGGATCTCCACGTATTTTTGTTTTGTTTATATTTATTTTATTGAGTAAAGTCTTAGGAAATTACAGATTAGATTAGAAAAATGTGTTCTCTCTATAGAAAGGAACTTGTTTCGTTGCTAAACCTTGATTCTACTGAAAATTAATTAGCCAGAATAGCTATGGCAGTTTCTAGTCATACTACTGCGCATGATTTTCAGGATTTTAAGTCCTGGAATAATTTCTGCCAAAATTTAAAAGAGTAAAATCCTGGACCAAGAAGATTACGAAATATAAGCCATACTAAAAAGTCTAGTGAAGAATACTTTATTGAAAAAATGAGGATAAAATATGAAGAAACAAATATCGTTAAATATAGCAAAAGATCCAAAAAGCAACAAGAAAAGCAGAAAAGGTGATTTTCGGAGGGTCAACACAGAAATTTGGATTCTAGTGTGAAAAACTTAATCAAGGACTTCTACTGCAGTCCAAAAATCAGAAGGATAATCTCAGGAAAGATACTAAAATTATTTTTATTCAAGGTTATACTCAGATCTGACGCCTAAAAATAGAGGAACCATGACGGAATAGTACATCCCACATATAAATTACTTCCATAATAAACGTGGACCTTTATAAGGTGGGATGAAGAATCATACGATTAGATTGTCTATAAATTTATGTCCCATTTGTTATACCCTTGTCAAATTTTATATTCCCTTCAAAACTCCTGAATCATTTCAAATGAGACCAACAATTTCGTGTAGACCTTGAAGTGTGTGATATTTAAATTTTATAGGATCAACGCATTCTGCATATTAATGATAGTGGCCATTTAAAAGGAATAGACATTCGGGATAATTATCTTATTCTTGAGTGTGTATCAATTTCATTTCTTTATTTTCGCACCACTACTGCATCAAAATCCCCAGAGTAATTTGCTTATGATTTAAAATCAATATTTATCCCCCAAAATACAAAAATTTTGAATTAAATTGCAATAAATCTATCCAACTAAACCACAATTCCACAGTTGAATAATTTTCACAATTTTTTTGCGTTATTTACGTGTTCTCCCACAATTCATGCCGAGATATCCACTCTTAACTAACCTTATATATCCCCCGAAAATTGAATACATGGACTATGGGCCACAAATTTACACCTATCCATATCGATTTTTCTACCGAACTCGATCTTTGCGACAATAAAATAAATTACCAGTCGTATCCACCAGGTCCAACAAAGAAGAAACGATGAACAGAAAATCCAGAAATAGGGAAATCCTGCTCTCCTATACCATCGAATATTCGATGAAACCCAAAAGTGATTTTAGGTCACACTATTTACTGGAAAATTCATGAAAATCTGAAATTGCTACTTCTCTGGTGTGAAAGAGGCCGTAAAATGAAATTTAATTTTCAAGATTGTAAGGCATCTCCTAAAGTGTGCTGCCCGCACTATACTTTGATACCATTTTGTGGAAATTGGAAAGGAATAAGGTAGGTAGGTAGGTACATGTATACCATTATGTCCACTCCCTGACCTCATATTGTTGCTATTGCAATTTTCCTTTTCTTTGCTGTGTTTATGTCATCCGATTAAGACCGCACGGAAAACATAATTCCAGCAAATTAAGGTTGGTGGATGTTGCTTTAATTGAAAACAACAATGAAATCTTTTTTGAAATGTGCAATGCAATCAACATTTCCCCAAGCTGATGATGAATGGAATGGAGAGATACCACATAAAACATGGTCAAGTATTAAATTAAGCACTCTCACGGCAGTGTGGAAAAAGTTTTAATTTAACTTAGGTCACACTATGTTGCGTGGTCCGACTGGGTTCTTATTATGAAGGGGGCTGTTACACTCATCAGGGGGTATTAATACGTCTGTGAGTTTCGCCCTAAACGTGACTTTGCAATAGTAGAAATTTTTCATTTCAAAATGATGATAAACACGTAAGGTCCCATGGTAATACTCTCATTTTCTGATTCTTGGTTAAGTTTTTAAGGTGAACAAAAACGGAAAGTAATAATTGTAATGATAGCCTTTAATTTTAGTTATGGTACTTATCCGCCTTTGATCTAAGGAGATCTTTTTTGACCGACACGAATTGTTTAGTATTCTGTCCACCCCTGGAGATTTTGCCCATTTACGCCATTGGCGCAAAATTGGTAAAATATCTCGAGACATCCCATGGTCGTATATATGGCTTTCGTCGCAAACTTTGAACTGGTGATTTGACACTCTTCTCTTTTAGACAAACTACTAGCATTTGACCTCGACCCTTCTCTTCTTATCGCTACTGGAAGCTTTCTGTTTTGCTGTTCCATCCGCGATATTTTGGACTCTGCCATCTCTAATGTTTACAACTACAATGCCGGTGTGCCACAGGACTCTGTCTTGTTCCCATATTGATTTCTTATCTTTTACCTCGAATAAGGCAGAGCGAATCACGGCGAGTTTAATACATCCAAAACTCAAAGCTGTTTGATTTCTTTTAGGAAATCCCCAAACCCTTCTCCAACCTCGGACTTGAAAATCTTAGGGGATTAGGTATCCAATAATCTTAGGTGGACGGTCCACATCTTTGCTACTGTAATGCGATGAAATACCTTTGCTTGGTGCATCGTTGCACAAAATACTTTATCGCATCTGTCCCAGAGATCATATAAAAAGCTCATATCAGGCCCAGAGTTTAATTTATTTTGAAATCTCTGGTCTGATTCCTTGTAGATTTATCCCTATATGTGATACCCCCGCATCGAGCTTTCTTCATCCTTTCGTCTTTGAGACAAGATGTGGCAGAATAGTGAAGTTCCAGAAGAATCCTTGAACCCAACTATACAAATGTGGAACAGATTGTCATCTTCTGGGCGTTTGCGTCACATCCGATTAGGCAGTGTTTCTTTTTCTTTCCACAGAATTCCACTAGTCACTTTATCTCATCCGGAGAAGCTTCTTCTATATTCTCCTGGAAAGTAAGCCGTGGCCAAAAGAACCTCCCGTTTAGACTCTAATGTTAGCTCTTTAACCTGACTTCATTCGATGGCGAAGATGTCTTCGAATGAGACGCCCAAATATAGGAGTTTTCTTATTTTTGCCAGACGGTCTATCCTACATTCTTTTTTTACCCCCTCTTTAAGACATGCTTTCTTTGCTGTCACCTACTTCTCTGGGTCTAGTCGTGAGGTCGGAATTGGTAGTTTTGGACGAATGTTTTATTGCGGATGCCTCTTAACTATCTCTTCTGCCACTACTGTCGGGCTCTACGGCGGCTGAAGACTCAGCAACTTTGGCCTCCTTGTCCTCACTTTTTTCCTTTGATAGACCACCCTTCAACTTCAACATTATTTTGTTCAAAAAGAAGCTCAATTGGAAGCCTACTCTCTTTAATTTTTCTCCCTATGGTCTATGAGATAATCAAACTACAGCTTTGGTTTTCGTTAGTTCTTGTATAATACCCTCGAATCTGGTCAATGAAGGCCATTATTCTGATGATCGATATAGTCAAGGATTGTCATCAACTAAGCCAACCAATATAAAAAATGGTGCTTAAAAACATAAATTTCTCCTCCCCCTGCAAGTGATGTATTCCACCTGCTCTTATGCCGTATCATCCTGCAAGAGATTCACACCCAAATGCGGGAGACCCTGTATATTTCGTGAGACATAAAGATAATAGAATAAAACAGGGATGAGATGTAAAAATTATTACTTAGCAAAACGTTCGCCCCAAACATATTACTGTAGGAGTAAGATTTATCATCCTGACGTTAAATCGGAAACATGTCGTGTATTCTTCAGAAGTAATATATATATATATATATATGATTTTCCCTATTAAGAAAATAAAATAAAAAAGAAAAACCATAAATGCCTTGTAATAAGGCGAAGTTATTTTCTATGAAAAATCTTTTATATTTCATCATTAAGTAGATAAATGTGCAATCCCACTTGTGCTTCCAAGATTTTTCTCTCTGCACCAAGCTGAACCTGGCATAAAAGTTTCATCCTCCCACAGGAAAGTAAATATTGGTTAAGACGTGCGTTTTTTAAATTTAATTACGACTTCTTTCAAGTTTCTTATTAAATAACCTGAGATAAGGAGGAAATTTAATTTTGCACTCTAAGAGCAGGGATTCCTAGGCACAGTCCCAGGTGAACCCATCAAGATAATTAAAAGAAAGAGTATAAAACTTTTTGAGATGTCTTGAAATTTTTATCCGCAATCCTCTCCGTAATTAGATGTAACAACATATCCCAAGGTGCCTTTATCACTAATGTAATTACCGTTTCTAACTAGCAAAGTTTGCCCCCTCAAGTATTGTAATTATCTCAAAAGTAGACCAGAAAATTGCAATACAGTCACGTTTCGCCCTACCGTTGTGAAGGTATCTTTGGAATGTTAGTCGGGAATTAAGTTCAGACAAATTTTATTCTTAAACCACTCGTTCCGATGTCGGTTCTAGTTTTCGCACCCACTACTGGTTAGGTGGGAAAATTAAATCCTGAAAAGGAAGAAGGAAGAAACCTAGACCAAATGATTTTGTAGCTTTCTTACACTATTAGCATCAAATGTTTTGAAACCACATTTAAAGGAAGTTGCGATGGGAGCTGAAACTTTTACTAAGGATTCGCGTGTATTATCATTACAGTCATTTCATTGCGGAAACTACTCTCCTTATTAGGTAGGACTGATAAAGTAGAAAGTAGTCTTCCTTTTATTTTGAAAGTCAAGGAAGTGTAAAGCGATTGTGTAGATGGAGTGAAATAATAGGAACGTACTAATTTAACTTCTTTTTAAAGAACTTCCCTTCGAATCTATCGAAAATTTTCCCCTGCAAGTAAAAAATTAATTTCCCTATTCACATTCATTACAAATTGGAAGATAGAAGATGGCCTTTACGTTTGCAATTATTCTTTGAAATTATAGTAGAGTTTTGGGACATTACTTTCATAATCATTTAATTTTTCGAGATGGCCACTGATTAGGCACTTGGCATTTTAAATAGGTCATCTAAAAACAGTGGAGTATGTCTTGATTATCTCCTGCATATCTAAAAATTCTTTGCCAAAAATAATATTTAACCATTAAACGATTTCCGAAAATCATTTAACAACCATCATCGATTTTTTGTAGCAGGTAGTCCTGATTATTTCCAAAATCGAGAAAATAAATATTTCACTTATTGTCATAAGTTTCATAGAAATATCAGGAAGATTACGAATTGTTAGCTATTGAAAAAAAAAATGTAATTAACTTGATTCTCGAAAAATTAGCTATGCTACCCGGCGTGGCCGAGCGGACTGAGTATTTACCCGATAACTGAACTGGTACAAGCGTAACTCTACAGATTTTCTTCTCTGTGGGTTTCAGACAATTCTACTGACGAGAGTTGTACTTACCAAGATACCGGCAGGTTGCCCAGTAAATTTTCAGCCGAAGATTTTTAGCTAAAACGCAACATTTGTCAGGTTAAAAATTAACAATCTCCTCTTGCCTAAAATTCCTTTTCACTTAAGCTGTGCTGTGTGCTTCACAGGATTGTCTCCTGTGCTTAAGAAAATCCTTAAAAAGAATTGGCAACACAGCATAGATATGCGATATCTCTTAGAACCCATCCCTATTCCTTCTCGGGAATTATACATAAATAATAGAAAACAGGAATGAGAACGTGATAAAAAAAAATTAGGAAGGCCGTCAAGCTCGCCTGCAAATCTGTCAACAGTGCTCGAGAGAAAAGCGTTGATTCAGCCAAAGTTCCTCCTTCTAAAGGTGCTTCTAAACGTTGAGCGAAAACTCTCGGATGATCATTAGAAAAAACAAAAAACCAAAAAAACACACACACACACACAAAATGGAATAGCAATAAAAAATACTCAGCGTAGCCTAATTCTATATATATATTTTTTAAGGTGTTCTGTTCGCTTATTAGTTTCAACAATTCCATTTTGGCTTTATTCTCAGATCCTTACATTTCCCTCTAAGAATTCAGGGATAACTTAGTGATGCTTGCATTAAACTTTACTTTTATCCATACATTTTCTACAATGAATTAAGGACAGAACAATATACCAAAGAGTAATGCATGAATTTTCAATGACACCTTTCTGTTAAAATTTATTGCTGTTGTTCATTAATGAAGTAATGAATGAATTTCTTACTGAGATACAGCACATTCGGTCTCACTTGATATTTTTAAAGAATAAACACAGAATTCCTTTGCAATGACTTAGCCTTAGTATTACTGCTTGGCTGTGTTTGCAATTGTTCATTTAAGTATAAATTTTAATTTATTAAATACCGCGCTAAATTTACAATATTTCATTTATTAATTAAATAAAATAGTCAAAACTATGTAAAGGATAAGTATACACGAAATTTTTCAGAGTTTTAGTGGTTTTTCGAATCACCTGAGAAGATCTGCATGCCTATGTTACCTTTTTTCTTTAATAACTCCAAAAAGTTTTGAAAGGAAGTTCATCTTGAAATCACAAATCCTTGAGTTTTTCATTAAATTTCTCTCTTTTTTTTTAATTACCCAATCGATTTATATCTTTCCTGAAATTCTTTTCTTGTAATCTCCACAGGAAAATTTTTTGATTTATTGACGATGACAAATTTACTTCTTATTCGTATCCGTTATGGGGAACTTTTCCTATTATAAGATATTCAAAGTATATGTGTATTTTCGATCTTCAGTATTCAGAACTATTCACCTTTTTTTTCCAGTTCGAAAACCTTTGGAATAAAAAGTTAAAAGTTTTTCTATATCTGGAAAGTTTTGACAAACATTCAACTAACTTAAACTTTACAATTTCAAAGCAGTCGAAAGTTTACGAGCACTTCTGCTGCCACAAGTTTTACTGTGTCTATTGGAGTACAGCAAATGTGCCTTGCGGTCAAAATAGTCCAAAAGTTTATCTGCTAAATTACACCTATAAGTCTTTATTGTGTGGAATCTCGCAGCGAAATTTGCATTTCAAGTGTATAGTATAAGTGCAGGAGTGTAATAAATGTTCTTTACTTACTAACGATGGATGCACATGGACTTACGCTAAGGTTTTCAAGATATTTTTTACAATGTAACCCTTGATTTTGGGATAGAAGAAAATTTCTATGGTACATATTATAAATACCAGTTTTTGGGCACTACTTTACTTTACTATAAACAAGATAATTTATTAAAATTTTATAAAATGCTTTTCGGTTTGTTGAAAGGATTATTTCATTATAATTTCTTCAGAGAAAAAAAAATCAAAGAAAGTGTATTGATTTTGTCTTTCACAGAACTCTTCCGACGAATGAATTGTGGATTCTCCAACCCTATATTAATTGTGCAAATTCTAAGTAAGAAGATCAAAGACACGATGTGTAAATAAACATTTAAAAGCTGTGGCAAAGTAAATAAGGTATTTCGCTGATGCATGAAAATATTCATCTAAAGAAGGAAAAAGCTTCATAGAATGGGATTGAATGTGTCATATAGGAATATATATATTTATAGAATATATTACGTATACTGTAACATTTTTAATGTGCACCCACCACACGATTCAACATTATTTACATTACATTACGTTGTCATGCATTACTTTATCGAAATGTTATAGTGAAATCTGTGAGGTATCTACAAAAAACAAGGACTGAATATAATCAGCTATACTTTTAGAATCTAAAAGAATAATGTTAGTAACTTGATATTGTGTTTGATTTGACAAAAATATTTTTACTTCATAAGGGTAATGGTAAAACCCTTTTGTATTTTTTTTCGGGTAAGGGGTACTATACCAAAGAAATTTGCATTTTTTCTTTTGTTTTACAACGTATTGCCTAAGCTCAGAAGACAACCCTATGAGACACAAGGCACATCTTAGACGAATGGAAATTAGGGAGAGGAAGATTGGGAAATTTTAACCTGACAAATGTTGCAAGGGTGCGACAATTTTTGACATGAAATTATTACTGTGCAACATCCTAGCGACTTTGCAAGTACAATTCATGTCAGTAGAATTGTCTGAATCACTAGTACCCTGATAAAGTGTCGTGTCCTGTGCAGGATTCGAACCCACACCAACAGGGAAGAAAATCGAAAAGACGTGCGCCTCAGCCCGCTCGACCACCGTCACTTTTTGTGGTCGTACAATGGGCCTCGACATTTTTACGTTAAGATGACTGTTGCGAGTTCGAACCAACGAACAAAGCGTGACCCACCGGTGGGTCACGCCGCCCCACGGAACAGTCAAGTGTGGCCCACTAGTGGGTCACCCCGGCGTGAACGTGTTAAATAATATTTTTACTACGAGAATGAACTTAAAACTAGGTTAGCTGAGGACCATGGTCACAACTGAACCATTTGTTTGTCGGAACTAGTAAAAATTCTATTATTTTTTTACAGATTCTTTACATACCATAAACTACCATTTTGATCATAATACTTTCATATATATTTTATATAAGAATATCTCTGGTCTAGGAGAAATAATTTGTCAAGTTCCTTTGACCTTTATTGGATCAATAAAGTAAGCGACAATTATAGAGAAAACTTCAAACTCTCAAACCAATTCAGAAAAGATATCTAGAGATGAATCTCTTGATATTTTTCTCCTTATTCGAAACATAAAATCAAAATTTCTATCTACCATAATAATAAAACTATTTTAAAATCTTTCCACTATCCACTCTTACACATGTTAATCAACTTTTGTATATCCGGGCTGTATTTGTGGTAATGTCGTTCGCCCACAGGATGTCATTTAAAAGTGTCAACAATCCCAAAAACCTATTGGATTACATTATCTCGGAAGGGGTTAAAGGAAAAAAAATGCCAACAGTGACAATGCAAAAAATGCAATATAATTCCTGTCTACCCCTGTTTGTCCGGAACTCATTTGAATGCAACGGGAAAGCCATTGAAGGCACGACCAGCACATTTAAAAGTTTTTGCTCGTTACAATTATTGCCTCCTGGAGGCAGACAACAGACACAGGACTCGTTCATTTTTATTTTCTGAAGGGAATTGATATTGAGGATGTAAATTTGCAATAAAAGTGTAATGTTACAGTTTCACTGTCGTACATTGCAAATTTTATTAAAGATTTTATACTTTTCCCAGCATTCACTATTTATGCCGATGTGTAAGCTGCCTGCCTGAAACCACTGCATTACACTAGCACTAGAAGGATAAAATTTAGAGCCGAGTTGGCAGGATGACTATTTCGGTTTTAAATTGAATTGGAATTTAATTTACGAGTAGACTTATGGGAGAAGTGCTCCATTTTTGTTTTAAGTTTACCACCACCACTCGAATTTGGTTAAAACTATTCTGGTACTCAGCACAGCAGAACGTTCCAGAAAATCTTAAATGAGACCAATTTAAAACATTATTTGAGGCACACTGTGCATGAAGTCAAACTGCTTTCATTATGCCTAATGGCAACAAGAAGGGCAATTTACCCTTTGGTATCATCCTCATGTACCTAATTAAGATGATTATCTTGGAAAACACAGTTCCAGAAGCTAAATTTATTGAATAACAAAGTGATTTCCATTTATCTAGATTGCGATACTACAGCCGCCTGGATACATCCTTCTAATTCCAATTTAGCAAATACAATTTATCCTTTCGGTTACAAATCGCCTGCGTTAGGTAATCTGTGTATAACGCACGAAACCTAATTAATTTATTTTTGCCCCGCCCCTTCACCCCAATATTTGATGCTCTGAAGATGGTTATGAAAAGCCTGTTTCCAGGTATTATACTCTCAGATTTCTAAACATAATGTTGCAATGAGTTAATTACGAAATTTTACCCTGAATAAAATTCAGGGATATGTGAGAACCATTTTCAAGGTCTCTTGTGTTCAATTTACAGAATTTATATTGGAAAACGAGCCCCATTGAAGTGGGCAGAACGCTATTACATGTTTAACAGCACACCTTTCGGCGGCACCCAAAACACATACGTACATGAGTATAAAATTGGTTTGGAGTTAAAAATTAATTTTGACATAAATTTAATAGGAAATTTCAATTCATGTTTCACTTTTCCTTTCCCATTGTAGAGATGGCAATTTTTTTCGTTTTACTTTAATATTTCACGGTGGTAATATTTTTGCAAATTGAAAAAGACTATTACTGTATTTCAATCCCCTGATGCATCACGTGTTTAGTGACCCCGACCAATAATACCAAGAGTTAAAAAGAATTCAGGTTCATAAAAATAAGTCAAGATGCCCTAGAAAAACGATAAAACCATAAAGTGAAAATTAAGGTGATATTAGGTTGACAAGAAAGTTTTATCGTTTTTTTAGAGAAAATTTAATTTATATATATATGATGACTAAATGTTATGCATTGAGCAATTTTCGATTGTTTTTTATTTTCGATTTGTACTCATGGTCCTGTTGTGAATTGCTTATCACTAATATCATTATTTATTTTTTATTTTCTTCTGTCATTTTTATTGGTTAACCTGTTGCATGCCTGTCGGGGAGCCTAATCTTAACACAATTTTCAAAATGTGTGAACGCTTAATGCGAAGATGGGTAAATAGTTCTCGGCTCCATGCTGGGAAGTGGGCCTTCTGGGTAAGAAGTGACACTCATTATTACTATTTTACATTTAGCCTCAGAAATAAGACTATATTGTCATTTATAGTAAAAACTTGGAAAATCATAACATTTAGCTAAGAAAAGTCTTCGACAGATTGAGAGAAAACAAACAGAGATTGCAGTCAGAGAAGTGTTTAAGGGTTTAAGGAGAAAAAACCACTTCTAGATTCTATCAAAATGGCAATTGCAGTCAAACCTACACAGTAAGGGCTCAAGTTCACCACTCTATGGACTCAGATATGAAATCAGGCCTTCGCTCCGACAATAAGGGTCGCTTCTTGTTGCAAAATAGTGACTAGACCTCAAGCAAGCAGTGGCAAGGATTTCACGTCATCCCCCAAGATACAAAAGAAAACACAAAATTCGGCAGACGAAATTCAATGACCGTACAAAGAAAGCCCTATATTACTACCAGATACTAATCCGTTAGGCGAAAGTCCCTGAAATATTTACAAGCTCCAAGGAAATACAGACAATGTCACCTAATTATTATAACTTCCCCTTTGGTGGCCATAGGGCATAATCAAGGTATTCGAAGAAAGTAATGGTGGTGGAGACATTAAAAATTATATAAAACGTCGAAAGTGTCAATTTATGATAGCCTCTCCTCACATACGAATGTCAATGGTTATCGGATGACCAATAAATAAGAAACTAAAGAAACGGCCCAAAACGAAATTTTTGAAGTATTTTTCAACACCAATCACACTTTCCACTGAGAACTGGAGACTAACTTTTTAAATTTAATTGCCCCCAAGAAAATTTTATTCTTACGGCGTCCTTACGCGAAATTACACAATTTTTAACAAAAAGAAAACAACATCTGGATGAATGTAAACAATAATAAAAATAAAATGTATTTTATTCTTCAGTTATGAATAAAATATGCTCATTAACTGATTTCTCTTATGAGTTTCGAACTTCTTTGAGGTTTCTTATCAAATATTTTGAGTACAACTGCCGAAGCTTTATATTTTGACAATTTGGTGCAACATACAACATTTTATTGTTGTAATTTCACTACACTCATTAATGTACTTTTTTTCTTATTACGTTTATTGTCTTAATTCATATGATTTACTTTTAAAGGCTTTTGTTAACGAAACACACTCTTCCTCACAATTTTCCATTGTAAAGTGACAGTTTAAGCATCTTCTTCTTATTGACAAAATTACACTCTGTCTTTAAGCTCCCTTACTTTGCCCTTCGGAAAAATGCTTTATTCAAATACAGTGAATGCGAAATATATTGGCCTCTCGTTTATTAATTTCTTGTTCGTTGATTTAGACATAATTGATTCGCTTGAGAAAACCAGTTGGGAAATAAGTTTATCTTAATATTCCAGGACAATCTCACAAAAGACTAGTACGCAATACGTAAGGGGAAAGTTGACATAGTAACGCAAATCTTCGACGAAATCGTCACATGCCGCCACATTATGAAATGAATTCAATATCACATTAATACGCCTTTTGTGGTGTTCCACCTCTAGTTAATTTGAAATTCCGCAGAATAAAACCACACCGAAAATACCATGTACACTTTTGTGGGCCAGGTAATTTTGGAAATTGATCCCACCCAACAGCAACAATGATGAAATTGCAAACGTAGGGATAATCTTAACTGACAACTATGAACCAATCTGTGTGGGTGTCGTTTTTTAATTGCCAAATTGAAGGGAATATTAATTGGCTGACCAGCCAGTTTAATTTTTGGGAACTAGAGCATATTTGCAGCTTTATTAAAATCTTTTGGTTCAGTGATTAGCGAGATAAAAAAAACCCTACGAAAATACCATCTACCATGTCGGTGACATTGAGTTCGACTGATATCTCGTTTTGTTTTACAAAAAAATTATTTCTGGGTCAGCAGATGGACTTTATCCAGCCATGAGTGAATTTTTTTATTAATTTGAAAATCCACAGTTTATATTTGTATTCAACACGGTTGAATGGGTTCATATTTCGTTTCTATTATATTGTAATGGGGACACAAATTAAACTGGGGGTTGGGAGTGGTATTTCTACAAAAACAGGTTCTAGATTTGCACTGAGCTGATTTCTGAATAAAAATTAGAAAGTGAAAATTCAGGAACAAATTTAAATTCTACAGGAAGAATTTCAGACTGAAATAGTGGAACACAATCTGTTGGACTTTAAGGTATTCTTGTAAATAAGGAGTTGTCTACAAAGTGTCAAGTATCCTATTTTCTTAACTTTATCATAATATAATACATCGGATCTTGTATTTCCTATTCAAAAAGCATACACCGTTAAATCAAAATTGAGTAATCAGACCGTCTTAGCGAGTGGGGCTTAATTACGACGAAAGGGTAGACATTTTCATGGTAGCTTGAAGAAACTTTTTCCATAACCTTCTTGTTCGTTGTGCTTATCACCGGGTGCCACCGTCATTGCTCCGGCTAAGTCTCATTTTACGTTGGATGGCAATTTTGATTTAATTAAGCTAATGGTCATGTAATTAAACGGCGTTTAATTAACCTTGAAGGGGAGAGGGGAACACAATTTCCGTCAAATTTCCCAGGCAACTTTCCCCAGCCCTTCTAATACGTGACTTTAACTTAAGCTTGGAAAATTGTGTGGAGGGCGCGGAAGAAATTTAACGCCTAATTGCATTTACAGAGTGTTATGTTTAAATTTTAATCAAGAAAATAATTAATAAGTGTATGTTCTCTATTTTGGTTGATTTTCTTGGTGAAAGATTTAAAATCTCAACCCCTATACAGACATTTTTCTGTACATTGCCCGTATCTAATTTGTCTGAATTGTAGAAATTTTCAACAACTTTTCACAGAAAAAAAAATATAATTATTAACACAAACGATCCCTAACTGATGTCACAATAATTATTAGGGAAACAAATGAAGTTATCTCTTTGAAAACGTGATTGATTTTATTCATCTCCGTTTTTACGTCTGATAGAAGTTGCAATTTATTGGAACCTCCCCCGTTTTGTGAATTTAACAAGGGGTACGATGAAGCTAAAGTTCAGCAGATGCTCTATAATGCTATTGGACAGTCTTGGTGAAAAGGATTCTTGGGTTGAAAGAGAAGTGATTAGAAGGGCGAGTAAAGGTGTAGTTGTACATTCAGCCTAAATCACTACCGTCTATAGTTGACAAGGAAAATAGAAGATGGTAGCCTGTTCCATGATGTGTGAGTACCTAATAAGTTTAGCCCCCTCACCTCTACTTTTTTGTTTCGACAGACCATCCCTTACGTCAACTTTATAGTATTGAAAATCAAGTTCAAACCCCGCCCAAACGTAATATATCAAAAGAACCAAACTACAGCCTTTGCTTACCTCGGTTCTATATATACCCTGGACTCTGACGCGTTAAAGCCTTTATTTTGGATGCCTACAACATACCTTGATGGCCTCGGGAGGTGAATCATTCTTGGCGTAAGTGTACTCTGGATCTTGAATCTATTATAATCAGCCCAGCCGACTTAAGATGTTCTCCTTTCTCAGCCAACTTCTTTTTTTTTTGTAGCTACCTCTTATGGAGATGTTGCGGAGCCATCAGTGTCGAGGGCCATTTTGTACACCTCTTCAGACTCATGCCCTTGGCTAAGAAACAACTTGTAGGGCTTCTGTCCTGCTCCATTTAATTCTTTATAGGCAGAAGTGTTCGGTTTCTTGCAACTTGGTCTGGTCTCTAATTCTCTGATTCTGACGAGCTTGCTGACGACACATCGATTGATACTTATGAATTGTTTCAGTCTACAATGGCAGGATCTACAGCATCCATAAAGGCAAAGGTACACCGTCGCGTTTGCCATTCCGATTGAGATATGTGGCTTCGTTGTTTGTTGTTGTTTTGGTATTGCAATCGCAGTGGTGTGCGTTGGTCTTTACCATTTATTTGAATTGATTTTGTCTTTAAGAAACAGCCACCTGTGGCTGAGCTCCACATTAGATTGAAACCGGATGTCACCTGGTATCTGAAATTTTCAAAACAATATTGTGAGAATCTCTATAAATGTTCTTTTAGGATCTCATTGAAAACCTGATTATTCTAAAAATTCAAGTCTATCAACTTTCATTAGAATTATTGTCAACGAAAGAAGATAGATAAGAAATTAGGCAACGAACATGTATTAAAAAAAACTAACTTGACACGATTCAAATTTTTTCAGAAGTGATGTCGAAAATGAGATAAAACCGAAAAATAAAAAACTTCATTGTAAATTTCTGCAGGAAATTTACCTTTTCTAATTATCGTGTTTGGAATAGCTTCAGGGACAGAGGTAAATTTTATTAAAAGGAAATCTTTTCAAACCTTAAATCTTGGGGAAAGTAAACGAATATAAATTAGGATTTTGTGTTTAATTCGGTCTGCCCTAAAGGGACAACTAACCTTTCTAAGTATATTCCCCAAAATGGGTTATTCTCTTAACATAAACAAAAATGAATTAAGGATTCAATAACAAACAGTGGAGAAGTATAGAACTCATTCTAGATATCTTTGGAAAAGATGTTGTTTATTTTTCGCACACCTAAATAAAGATGAAGGCCGTAACAGGCTACAAGATAAATCTTTGGTCAATATTTCTGTGATAACGACAATCCATTTTAGAGTACCTTTCCATCCTATAAGCAAGAACAAGTATCAACATTTTTCAGGTGATTCGTTACTTATCTCAAGTGTATCTTTCGCAGTAAATCTCAATCCACTGTTTATGACCCTAGAATCCTTCTTGACTTTTACATATTCTGGAGAGGGTTGATTTTAATTTTTTTTTTCTTGCGTTCCCAGAAATATATTTACTGTGAAATGTTTCGTGGAAGTAACGATAGAGCAGGAAATATGCAAATCCATTCGATACTTTTATATTAAACTTGGCCCGATATAAAATTTATAGAAAGATAAAAATAGCAAATAAGCTTCGATTCGAGATCCCAATTTCAGTGCTAATCTCACGGAGTTGTGGTTCCCAGACGGCAACTTCAACTTGGTATTAGAAATTTATTGTTCAATAAAAATCTTTTCGCTTGCGCTGTTACTGTTATCGCGGCACTCGTACGTGATTTGCAGTTCTCCATTGTACCCGTCCGCCATTAAAACATAAATACCCTGCGGAAAGGGTCAAATGTCTAGGGAACACACAACCACTAAATTTACTTTCCTGCTCCCGGAAAGTTGTAAAGCTAAACAATGAATTTATTCTTGGAAAATCTTTCTCTACTCCGGCTGGTTCGCTGGAGTTGCAGCTTTACGAGTTTATGGTGATAGCAAAATCCATTACCTACTTACTCCATCAGTAAATCTTGACTCATTGTTTCTCCTACTTAAGAGTTTGCGAAATGAGCATAATCGTCGGAGCTATTTAATTATGGGATCAGAGTATATTGCAGTTTCATGGAGTTCGGGCGAAAATTAAGACTATTTTTTCCGTACTTGTCGTTTGCAGTAAGGTAAAGTTCTAATGTATCTTTTGGATAAAGGGGATAAAAGATAAATTATGAATCTGATCCTAGTTCATAGAAGAAGGAATTAACTGCGGCCACAAGTCTTCGAAGAGAAGGACTTAAATGAGAAAGGTCACGAATGGTAAGAAAAAAATTATGTAAGTATTTTATTTTTGTGGGGAGAAGTCTCCCTTTAGCCAATAAACTTCAGTTCCTTTTATTTATACATAGTATATAAATTATAATTTTTTGTTCTAAAAGCACAGCCGAGAAAGGAAAGCAAAAAAGTAATTTATATTATTTTCTTATATGAAAACGGACGCCCGCTTGAGATTTGTACTATTCTAATAAAAAACCACAGAATTTTAGGGCGTAGTCAAGTTAGATACAAGGTCCATGTGCTCTATGCAAGAAATATATATCAGACATCCACTTGAAGACGTGATCCGAGGTATATTGTAAAGGACGAAAGAGCGAGCGACGTATTTATGCTCCAAGTATCGATACTTTATGTTACTTTCTCCTCGCTATTATATTTGAATATATTCTTTAGGTTTGCTTAAAGAGCGATCACTTCATAACACATAATATTAAACAAAGGATACTTCCGGTTAAAAAGTTATTGTATATTTTTTTCCGATGAAGCCAAGACTCAAGGGATACCCTATGATGCCTTGGCGAAAAGGAATATAGGAAGATAAGAGAAGGAATTAGGATATCGACTGAAGGTGTCGGTAAACCATTCTGCTTGAATAGCTGCAGGCTGAAGTCCCCGGTAAAATCAGACGATGGTAGTCTGTTCCATATTCGTACAGTTCGGCTCAAGAAGAATTCTCGGAACTTCACTGTTGTGCTATATCTTATGTCTCAAAGCTGTGGTATAATAATAAACTAAAACACAAATTGTATGCACCACTAAGTTGACTAAATTAACAATTCACTACTTCAATTCTCTCATATTTAAATTATCCATTTTATTTTTAAGTGCAAATAACTTCCTGCATTTTTTCACGGTCTTTAGTTTACCATTTTTATACTCAGCACTCTAAAGCCATTTATTTAAACTCTTAAATTGCAGTCCACAATAGTACCCATTCCTAGCAAATACTGCTCTTTAGAAAATGCAAATCGCTCCCTT
>QYTT01091356.1:21386-31909 GCA_006980735.1 Dasypogon diadema
TATATTGCAGTTTCATGGAGTTCGGGCGAAAATTAAGACTATTTTTTCCGTACTTGTCGTTTGCAGTAAGGTAAAGTTCTAATGTATCTTTTGGATAAAGGGGATAAAAGATAAATTATGAATCTGATCCTAGTTCATAGAAGAAGGAATTAACTGCGGCCACAAGTCTTCGAAGAGAAGGACTTAAATGAGAAAGGTCACGAATGGTAAGAAAAAAATTATGTAAGTATTTTATTTTTGTGGGGAGAAGTCTCCCTTTAGCCAATAAACTTCAGTCATACCCTTTTATTTATACATAGTATATAAATTTTAATTTTTTTGTTCTAAAAGCACAGTCGAGAAAGGAAAGCAAAAAAATAATTTATATTATTTTCTTATATGAAAACGGACGCCCGTTTGAGATTTGTACTATTCTAATAAAAAACCACAGAATTTTAGGGCGTAGTCGAATTAGATACAAGGTCCATGTGCTCTATGCAAGGAATATATATCAGACATCCACTTGAAAACGTGATCCGAGGTATATTGTAAAGGACGAAAGAGCGAGCGACATATTTATGCTCCAAGTATCGATACTTTATGTTACTTTGTCCTCACTATTATATTTGAATATATTCTTTACGTTTGCTCAAAGAGCGATCACTTCATAATACATAATATTGGTGATCAGTGGTGAGAGATCACTTCATGATAGTGGTGGAAAAGCGACTGGACCTTCAGCCATAATTTGTTGAGGCCAAGCCAATTTAAAGAAATGACAAGTGAAAGAAAAGGCGACATTTTGAAACTTCTTCCGTCTGAATGGTGCATTCCGGTACCTTCTCGTGGAAAAGTTAGTGTGTGTTTCACTGGCATTACCCGGTGGACATTATGAGGCATCTGAGATCCCACATATATGTATGTTAACTAGAGAAACAAAAATATTAAGTATTAACCAAGGATACTTCCGATAAAAATCTTATTGTATATTTTTTTCCGATGAAGCCAAGACTCAAGGGATACCCTATGATGCGATAGCACAGCCTTGGCGAAAAGGAATATAGGAAGATAAGAGAAGGAATTAGGATATCGACTGAAGGTGTCGGTGAACCATTCTGCTTGAATAGCTGCAGGCTGAAGTCCCCGGTAAAATCAGACGATGGTAGTCTGTTCCATATTCGTACAGTTCGGCTCAAGAAGAATTCTCGGAACTTATGTCTCAAAGCTGTAGTATAATAATAAACTAAAACACAAATTATATGCACCACTAAGTTGACTAAATTAACAATTCACTACTTTAATCCTCTCATATTCAAATTATCCATTTTATTTTTAAGTGCAAATAACTTCCTGCATTTTTTCACGGTCTTTAGTTTACCATTGTTATACTCAGCACTCTAAAGCCATTTATTTAAACTCTTAAATTGCAGTCCACAATAGTACCCATTCCTAGCAAATACTGCTCTTTAGAAAATGCAAATCGCTCCCTTATCCTCTAACCCCATTCAAGTTTCCATAGAAAAACTTTTATTTCTCCCATTCTACAACGTAACGTAATGATCCAGAATAACAGACTTCTGAAGAACATTTCAAAATGATAAACAGCAAGAAGATCCTTGATTTCGAATTTCTTAGACACGGACCCTTTAATTAGTGAGAAAGTGGCACAATCCAAAGGCCTAAGTTAGATAAAGTGTGCACAATTTAATTCAGCTCAACTGGACCAGTTATTACCGAAAAGTTCAGACTGACTCTAGATTGCAGGATAGAACAGAATTTCAAAGTTTAAAAAGTTCTTCTTTTGGATTGAACGACTCCACAATCAGGAGTAAAACAGAGTTCCTAATTTTCATAATAATGAAAGTGGTACAGATTTCTGTTGCAACTCTTCAGGAGAATTTTCTTCAGTACTCGCGAAAGTATATCATATCTGTTTCGTCAGTGTAACGAATATCCCCAGCCAATTAAATCTTGTTCTTCTCCATTTGGTAATGGAATGGGTGAATCTACCCACAAGCTCATTTTGCGGTGCTACCAGCATCAAGAGAAAACAGCTGTTGTGGTTCTACTATGGATTTGGGAGGGGAACTTTTTTGCTGTCACTGCTGCACTTCTGCCCTTATCTCCTCACTGAATTTCTTTCGTTTTTATTTATTTATCTTGTTTTCATGTTGTATTGCAATCTGCAATTTCTGCACCTCAGATCTTTTATAGTTTTGTAGAGAAAAGTTTTGGGGGCGTATACATGAAATCGGAGAGATTTCAACTAATGTGTACTATGGAGAAGTTGTCCGGTGCAGTTTAAAACGTGACCACTTAGAAACTGTGGTCAACATTTCCTTCAGCTTCTCTCTGTACGCTGACCATATGAAAAGTTTAATTGAGTTCGTCCCACAGTGAATAAGAAAGTTTTTACAAAATCGGAAGTGTTTTGATGTTGTTGGATATTTCCCGTGTGGGAACCAAACATAAAACTCAAACTGGAATACGAAAATGGCAATTACGGGATTTCCTATGGACTCTGGAACGACTGTGGTGAACCACAACACAAAATTTATACATTGATACATGCAAATTAATTCAAAATGTCAGGATTAATGGTTTAGAAAATGGAAACATTTGCATTGCGAACACTTGTTTCGAATTTCTCCATAGGGAAAATTAAATTCATATGAGGGCAGTTACTTTGAGAGTTTGAGGAAACTATTGATAATTTTGATTAAATTTATAGGAATTTTGAATTGTGGAAATTGTCTGGATAAATAGTGATTGAAATGTGACATATTTAACTTCGTGGTGTTTGAAAATTACATCTATATATATATATATAAAAGGCAAACCTGACCAACTCAACGACTCGAACTCGACAAAGATAAAGTTTGGTCGATACGTTTCCTTTTATAACGCAGGCATCCACTAAGGAAGGTTCCTTTTTTCAAAATTCCATTTCTATGGGATGAAAACGTAGAAATATATTTTTACAAATTAGATAGATACATCCTATCAGTATTAGGAACATAAATTTTGCAGAATATTTTTTTATACCGCAGGCATCCGAGTGGACATTGGATCAATCGAAAATGTTATTGGAAGTTGTATACAGGGTGGTCCAGATCATCCATCCAGCCATCTGCAACGGCTTCCCAACGAAACGTAATAAAGTTCATTTACGATCGATCCAAAAAGTGAATCGGGGAACGATTTTTTTTATCAACTCATGATTATTTCTCTTTGCTATAAAGGTGTGAAAATAGTTTGCTCATTTGTCGTGTCCGGTTCTATTTGCGGCGGTCCGACCTGGTCTGATCTTGTGGTCCTATTCGACGCCAATGTAACCACTGACCAAACCTCCTCAGGACAGGTTTCTATACTCCAAGAAGAACTTGGAGAAATGTAACATTCTTCTATTGCACACAGTAAAATGGAATAGGTTTTACGATAACCACGAGCCCAACGAGCCAGTAATTTCAAGTATCAATATGATGGAGCATCAAAGTAATATTCACTGCAAAGCGTTTACGTCAAATCTAATAATTAAGTCAAAGGTTATGGTCAACCACGCACAATAGCAATAGCTTTTGATTTTTTGTTACTATCTCAAAATAGTGCCTGTCTCGGCAATATTTTTAATTTGAATATATATATATATATATATATAAATTTGAAAGTTGTATTGGAAAGTGTTGCTTTTAAGGTTATTTCTATCACTGAAACGAATATATCCCTACTGCGGCTCTGTATGAAAGTGCTATCGTATGGAGCTATATAATACCTCTTGTACAATACTTTTAAGAGTATAATTAATTACCACTGTTGACAATCCCAAGAAGTTCGCTCCCATGAAAACAAATAATGCTAGAAATTGCAATTGGCTTAATTAAACGTAAAGTCAACTATTACCATCGGTTGCAAATTTACGGAACACATCTGGAACTGCAAGTGGCCCATTCATTATTAGTCACCTTTTGGGGTAGTTAGAGGTGGTACAGAGTTGTTAACAAAACTTTCTGCTGCAATAAATTTACATAATTAGCTCATGTGGTGTTAGGAAATAGTGCGGCAACTAGCCCAGTGCCCAAAATTAATGACACTCTCATTCAAAATTGATCGCAGTTAGTTTGCCCATTTAATAAGAATTTTAATATTTACACCCAGCTTAGTAACTAATATTTTATAAGCCCACATCATATCCAAATGGTTGTTAATAATTGCTGCGGTTGTAATTTGTACACACAATTTGAATTTAATGCAATTTGTCGGTAATTTCAAAAAAGGAGTAAAAAATTTAAACCTTCAGGTGAAATGAGCATTTTGCACGATATTAAAGCTAAACAATGTTGAAAATAATTGTCTGTGTGGGATTAATTTCAGAAATTCATAAACTTTGGACCTTTTCATATGTTTTTTTTTGCGTTCTGGTTGCATTCCATTCTCGCATGACGAAACAAACCACACCAAAAGATCTCTGACTATTGTCAGACAGATTTCACCTTCTCTACCAAACATTCTTTTCCTTTCATGATGGGTGATTTATTGGAAAATGAAATACTTCCTTTCTTTATGGAATCCATCGAATATTTTACTCTTGACCGTTCTTCTAAGGACAATAATCTTCAGTTATGAAAATACCTCAAATATTTTATTTCGATTTTTTTCTACCTTCCTTTTTCAAAGCTCTTTTCATGACATTTTGCTGTGATGAAGAAAACAAAAAATATATGTATTTCTTGAAGAGGAATTAAATTCCCTAATATGATAAATTTGAAACATATTGGATGTAATACAGCTGAGATGATTTAAGTGAGGGGAATTCAAACATGTCCAATAGGATCCATCTTAAGTATAACCATTTCTTTTCTGGATACAAGAAAAAAAAACAAATTGTTACGAGGGGTCTAGAAATAAAAATAAATGAATGTAAAATTCTGTGAAACATACAAAAATAGATGCACATTTTAGAAATGAGAATTTCTGAGTACAAAATTATGAGAAAAACAAACAATTTCATATGGACTTTGATGATACATACAAAGGTATGAGAAGTTAATCCGAATTTCTGTAGAATTCCTCTAAGAAGAAGTTATAAAAATATTGACTCCTCCGCCCTATAGATTTTATGCTGTAGATGGTTGAGGTAAATTTTATTTGTAAAGTACAAAATTATTATACACACTTAGATAAATGGTCGGTATCCATATCCAAACCAAACGGATTGAGTGGCCAATGGACATGGATCATAAAATAAAAGATTTTTTATAATAGTATATTTTTATATATACTGAAATCTATAATTAGATCTAGAAAAATAGATTTTAGTATTTTGGAGCTGGTGAATAAAAATAATACCAGAAACTTTACATTGTTTCTGAAAATTATCTGTTCTAATAGTTGTTCAATAAATCAAATACATATCACAAAGAAATGATCTATAATGATGTTTTTTTCTGGTACTCCTACCCAGACCTGTGAATTGTTCTCCAATCATTTCTCCTCTGTGTATTCGAAAGTAAATTCTGGTAACTTTACTTCATATAACACTTCTTATTAGTATTATTGTATCGGTTTATCCGTGACTACGCTTGAGGAGGTATCATCACGCGGCGAAGGACTTTATTTTATAGGAGTAATATGTATAGATAGATATTGTAATTTCAGTAGGTATTTACCCCGCTTATGAAAGAACATAAATCAATTGAATGATTTCGTATTTCTCAGGTTTCTATCAATGATGTTAGGACTTTATCTGATTTTTGGTGTAATAATTTGTCCATTCTTCCATATCTCTTTGTACAAAAAGAATTATGTGAAAATTTCGAGTTTTGCATAATTTAATTTCAACTTATTCAGTCACAAGAAAATACGTCCCATTTGTATTCAGATCTGAAAGACTGGAACAGAATTATTAAATGTCATTTTCAAGAATTTTAGCCTAAAGCCAAGCTTGTGATGGTCTACAGGTTCAGTTTAATTTACCAGTGTACGCTTTTAATGGTCAAAGTAAATTCCTGTGTAATATTTGCCTTTTGCGTGTGAATGTGTTTGGAAAGGTAGGTACAAAGTAAGATGCGATATGAATACACAGGTATCACAGAGGCAAAGATCAACTAAAACTTGTGGAATTTCAATTAACTGGATTCAGGTATACATGTCTGGCAATTTCTGTTTTATCTGTCGACCACAGGATCCAATTGTCTGTTGGTAGACTCCTTGAAAATGTTTATAAGGCTATTTGCCTAACCGCTATCGTTCATTAAAACCAGAGAATAGAAGCTGGAACCCAGATGCTTAAGGAATTAAGGTAAACTTATTGACTCAGGTGGGCTTGACTCTGAGGGAAATGAAAAGACACATCCGATACCACATAGACTCTTAACGTTGTGCTGGGCTTTTGGGGTGTATGTAGTACTGCTGCCAGTACACCACCTGAATTCTAGACCAAAAACACGTAAATTAGTTGAACGTTCTATTATAGCTAGGTTGGCTAGGTGAACCTTTCCCTTAGCTGTTGTTAATTTAAATGGAAATTTCCCTTTCACAGGTTGAAATTCTTGTAATTTTCAGGATATTCTCAATCTCTTAGATATTCAAGTTAGCTACAAAAGAATTTCTAAAGTTGTGTGTTAAGTTTTTGGAGAAATTACACGCCATATTGAAAATTCCATATGCACTTTGAAGTTTGAAACTATTTCTACATATTCTGATTTACATTCGATATTAAGAAAAGTAGAAATGTTAAAATCCCTTAAAGTATCTGTATGATAATATATCTGTAAATGTGACAATATTTTCATTGTAAATTGGTATGGCTGAACATTCAACCTCGAAGGATATTCTTGTCCAATAAAGTACGAAATTATATGACATGGATTCAGTCTTCTTCTTTCTACATGAAGAATTGTAATAGAAACGAAAATATAAAAAGAAAAAACAGAAAAATAGACTTCCCCGTAACCCGAAGAGTCATCGGAAATAAAATCTGGCCCCGATATCTACCGTCAAATATCAATAAAGTTCAAAAATTCAATTTTTGGAAATAATAAAGAGGAGATAGAAAATCACAAAAATACTGACACGAACCTCAATACTGACACGAACCTTAAGCAGCGTAAGGAGTATAAAACGATCACAATATTGAACAATTTTAACAAAATTAACAAAAGGAAGATGACATATTAGAAAAGTGCATGCAATTGTAGAAGAATCCGGGAAATAGAAATGTATATAAGAAACAAATACGAACGCAGCTGAGATACTTAACCAGGAACAGATTTAATGGACTTTTAAGTTTTTGTTTTTTTTATTTTTTATCATCTTTTCTTCTATTTTTGTGGTTTCTTTTTTCGCGTACACAAAAACACTGACCAGTTCACCACTTTATTATAAGTTCAGGACATTCAGGTTTAAAATCTTAAAATTGTAATATGTAAATTAAAAAAACAAAACAAGAACAACATGCTAAACGTCATCACTGATTTCCAGTGCTAATCGAAAAAATCCTTCCGTACAAAAATGTCTGCGAATTTTCAACCAGATACTTTTTAAATTTTTACTTTTAAACATATTGTTTCAAATTTAAAAAAAAAATTATACTCTTCTCGGTTATCTTTTGCAGTCCATAAAATCGTGAGTCACTTATTAACACGTTGACAGCCGTAATTAGCATAAAAGCTTTCGTGAGAGAATTACGTGGTAAAATGCCTTTGTCGTGAGAGAGCTTTTAAATGCCGGTCACCGGGTGACTGGCACGGCAGTCAACACATTAATACTCTATTATCCGTCATACCTGCAGGTAAGATTTTAAAGCCATTTTAATGTCGGATTTTATTAGGAAAGAATTCACATTTGCGAAGTAAATAAATCTTTTTTGACTATCTCTTTGATGTCGCTTACAAACATCTTATAACATCCTTGCCTTAAAGCTCAAATATTGTGAAAAAAAACCTCTAGGAAAGCTGCCTTTTATAAATTCGGGATAATATACAAATATATATAATTAACCTTGTGAGAGTGTGAATTATATTTACCAGAAAAGATTTCACATCTAATCATAAAAAAAAATGTCTATAACGATTTTTGCTTATTTTTAATTCTGAAACCCATTTTAACCCGTTGTCTAAACCAGATACTAACTGGGACATTTTTAAATAGAGCTGAAACGTAAATTCTGTTTTCATTTTGACCCAGAGGCTAAACAATTTCTTATTAATTTCATTTTTGTCCAATCCGGCGGGTACATACCTTTCAGAACCATAAATACTTTCATAATAAATTTAGAAGTCATTTAATTTGCAATTTATCCTTCAAAAGGCATGACGGCTATTTAGTATTTTAATTTAACTTCCTTTTTTAGTTACTCAAAGTAATCTTAATTAACATAAACTTTGCGGAGGTATTCTTTTTCCGGAATATTTTAGGGTAACCTAAATTAAATTGAAAGCCAAGAAAATCTACTGCAGTACCAGTCAACAAAGATGAAGGACTCCCTTAAAAAAAAAAACAAAAAAAAAACAACATGGATATCAAAGAATCATAATTTAGAAAAATACAGAAATCAAGTTAAAGTTAGGAAACTCGACGGAAATGAAAGGACGATAAAAAAAATAATAATTCAAAATTTATTTGGAATTAAAGTTCCTTTTTTGTTCAAATTGAAAAAGTTTTATGAGATTGAAAATGACTTTTTAAATTGATTATCAAAATATATACAAGGCTGAGCTTTTCCCTTTTTGTCTACGTATTGTAAGAAAAAGTCGTTATAACTGTGTTTTCTTTTGCTCATAATAAGGTTTCATATAACATACCCAACCCACACATAAACAACAATCCTCTGTGGGAAAATATTTTATGCTGTTTTTAAAGACACCTGAAAGCAGTAATCTGTATTTTGGTGAAGAAATTAAACATTTTAATTTGTAGGTATTAAGTTTCACAAGACGGTAATTTCTCAGAAAAAGAAATGAGTTCTGAAATGTGTAACCGTAAAAAACTTAAGAAATTGAAAAGCGAAAATAATTCATAAAAAGGTCATCTTATGTCCTGGGCATTAAAATGAAAACAAATTAGAAGATTCATATACCGTCTAGAATATTTACGAGGTTGCTAATCGTTCTATAAAGTAAAAAGCATTCGTGGTGAGAAGGTTTTCAGGAATTAACTTTTCTTTTACTTCAAATCTAATCAAATTACGCTTCTTTAAATTGCATTTTATTAAAATTAGGGGGTTGCGTTACAATCTTAGGTAGGAAGTTAAAAGTGAGCTATCTGTTGCTTGATGGTAGCGTCTTTCAGGGGATAAAATACCTAATTTAATGTCCAGGAACTGTTGTGCCCTGTGCTCCAATTAAAAAAAAATCTTGATCAAATTGGTTCCGTGATGTTACAGGTTTGCTATAAAAAATTTCAGAGGGTCACGCCGGATCCGTCACCATATATATGTATAAAGCTAGATTTTACTGGAGTTGAAAGTGAAATGAAGTGAAAAATATTTTAGGAACTTAGAAAAAAATAAACTGCGTGCGACTTTTCTATCCACATTGCCAACTTCCTATTTGGCCATTTTGTTTTGCTTTTGAAAGTTTAATTGCTATTAAAAAAAACCGCCAATTCAAATTTTTTGCAAACTTTACGAGGTGTTCATTATCGAATTATGTGTTGAATAAAATTGGTCTGGAGTTGATATCATTTTTTATTCTCGAGATATTCAAGACGAAAGAAAGTTCACGAACGTACGAACTAATGTAAGAAGGGACGCACAAACGTACGTACACACTCACATACAGACAACTCTCTGAAAACGATGGATTCGGATTCTAGGTACCTCGCAACGTGGAGATATGTCGAAATTTCCAATTCGACAAATCGGAACCAAAAATACCCAAAACAAATGCCCTAAAATTGAAAATCCATAAAAGTAAAATCTCTAAAGCAAGCGAAGGACGAATTCCATTTGTCCGACCTGCACTCATTTCGTCCAAAGCATTTGCTGATAGTCATCTTTGGCTGAGAGTTATTACGTTTCCAGCTTCTTAGATTTATTTTGTATTTGAGATCGACCAGTCCATAGACCCTTGAACCATTTCGACATGAAGAGATCTTTTGTGACCGACACTAACTGTTTAATTGGCTTTTTCTGTATTTTGGCTTTTTAGCACATTCGCCGTGCGCTTAACTTGCGAGCTTTGCCACTAGTAATCAATGCTATAATATTTTCTAAATAAATTCGTTTCTTGTAGATTGAAATGTTATAAATTAAGTACAAAATTCCCCAAATTTTATGAAAATAGAGCCAAATTCACACCTGTTTTTCGAACTTTAAAAAAAAAGCCTGCCCTTCCGTAACAATTTTAATTTTAAAAAATCATTAAGTTCCTCCCCCCTCCTGATAAGTTTTACATTTCATGCAAGTTACATATACATATACATACATTTCGATACATTTATTAAACCTGGTTGTTTTTTTAATTGACTGCACATAAAAATTTAAAAAATTTAAAATCAGGAGTTCCCATCACTCCGTGTTACGATATCATCTCGAGCAGGTACTA